>VWZG01008519.1:576515-780472 GCA_013396735.1 Grallaria varia
TTTTTTTTTTAGGTTGAGAGAGAGGGGATAAACTAATGAAAATGCCCCAGTCCATGAATCAGGAGTTTTGGCATTGGGATTTCTACGTGGTCTCCCTGTGATCCCGCACAAGCCACTAAAGGCCACTCACAGCTCCTTGCAGCAGGGTCTGGCATTTATTTTTATGTAACACCCAGGGCCACTGATTTTGATGAGGTTTCCAGGCAGGAACATGGTTATTAATTTATCCTCAAAAATTAATGGAATTGGGCAGGAGGGGAGAACCTTTTTATCTCCAAAACCTTCCCTCGCTTCCGACTTTCAATACTCTGGGAGGCCTTGAGGCATCGTGTGCACTCACCATCCTGGGGCAGGGCCCCGCAGGTGGACTCACATCCCAGCAAAGCATCCCCCTTCCCTCCTGCTGGGCCGGAATTAATATTCCTATTTGGGTCCCTTTGTATGGAAAAACCTCAAAATTAATTGCCTGTGCACATGAGAGGTGAACAACCAGATGCCCAGGAAAGCACAACGGAATTATGGAGTGATTCTGCTTTAATTAAGTGCATCAGAGAGCTGGGAGTGGTGGGGCCCCCGTGCCTGGTGCCAGTAACATCACGGAGAGGATGTGAAGGGATGGCTGCTGCCAAGGGATGATGGAAGGTACTCAAGGAACACAGAAAGCTATTTTCATTCTGGCTTCCTTTGAGAAAGCTGGAGCAGCAGCCAATAACCATAAAACTACTGGGGCAAAGCTGCAAACCCACCAAGGGCATCCCTCAAGCACTTATCTCGGAGCTCGCTGAAAAAGGAGACCTTTTATCAGGGAGTGGGGAGCACAACAGACCAGCAGCTGTGAATTCCCTGCCAAAAAGGCTGCAGGCAGCATTTTCAACCTTCTGCTGAAAGCTGTCGCCATCCAAACCACCCAGGAGGAAGGAAGTTGGGGACATCCACCCTTTTGAGTTCTGTCTCCCTGCTGAGAGACTGATGTTGTAAGACAAATTGGGTAAAACACTTCCCCCCTCCTGCCTTCGCCCCAGTGATGTGAAAAGTGGGCTGGAACACGGGATCACAGAGTTGGTAAGGTTGGAAAAGACCTTTGAGATCATTGGCTAACCTCTAACAAAGTAAATTGTATTAAACGATCCCTTAATTCATGGACTGAAGTAGGGACTATTGAAGGTTTCTTGCACAGTCTTCTGAAACCACACCACGGTGGTTGCTGTCCTCACTCAGCAGACCACAGGCCACCAGGATCAGCCTTACCAAGCTCATCTCTGTGTGGTACATGTATATTCCAAAGGACAAACTCACTATGGAATTCCCACAGACCACCCAATTTCCAAGGGCATCTTTGGTTCCCACCTTAGCTCCCTTGGAAGCATGGAAAGCTCCACGGTCCAAGATGTTTAGCAGCCCAGAGCTCTTGATGTAAAGAGCTTCAAACCACCTTAAAGGGACATCCAAGAGATTCCTCTTTCTCCTCGCTTGTCCTTCCCACCACTGGCTGGGTGCTGTGCAGCCCCCACTGGTGGTTCCCAGCTGACACAGGAGGTGGGACACTGCAGCTTGGGACAATGCATCCATCCTTCTGGAATGAGGAGCGTGTCTGCTGATGACCAGGGGGTGGAGCAGAAGTGGGGACGTTCACCTTAACTTTCTCTGTTCCATGGGGGTTTTTTGTACCCAGATAAAGCATCCAGACACCTGCTGGTGGTGGGAGAGAGAAATTCAGGGTCAAATACACTTGACTTCCTTCATGTTCGACTTTAGGAACGCGTGAGCCACCTCAGCAGCAGCTGCATCACCGCAGCGCTCACAAGGGGACTCCAAGCACTCGTTTTAGGGAGGTATTTGCCATGTCTGTGAGCAATGATTCTTACTTTAGGCGTCATTCATACCACAGCTAGAGGATCTCTGCTTGTGTCCGGCATCTGTGCTGGTTTTTCACTTAGGATGTCCCTGTGGTCCTTACAAAGATGCTGGGGATTTTGGCTGCTCTGGGCCACCAAGAAGCATCCTCAGATATCTGTCCGAGGCTCACTCTCAAAGCTGAAACTGGGTAGTTGTGAATTATTCCAGTCGTTCTGGCACGGTGTCAGCACATGCTCTGCCTCTGGTGGGCAATAAATCATTTTTTCCTTAGGAAATCAGTTCTCATCCCCTCTGAGAGGGGCAGCAGATCCCACTGCTCTTCATTTCTCTCTGTCCCCAACTTTCTTGCCTCGGTCATTGTCCTGTTCATCTCTGGGCTGAACAGTGATGATTTTGGGGTCTGCTACGCAAAGAGTGACCAGAAATGGATTCTAAGAAGTCCCATAATTATGTCGCTTTTTCAGTTTTAAGTTTTAGGGCTTGGATTGAACATTCTAGCAAACTCATGCTGTACTTGCAGCCATTGGGATTTTCTTGTCACATTATTCTGTTCTGGCTACACAGGAGTTGCCAACCACTCTGTAAAGGAGGGGAAGGACAGATGGCACATCCAGGTACACAGGTCCCACACTGTGAGATGACCCACCAGGAGTTCCCATCATGACTCAGACATCAGGGAGTGGCAGGATTATCATTAGTCCTCCTGTAATTAAAACTGGCTACAGTGTTTCTAGCCCTCATTTCCATGCCTCTGAAAAACCAAAACACATCTCTGCTGTAGGAAATGTGCCTGGGGAATCCCAGAGGCAAAAGTGCTGACAAAGAACTCCAGAGAAATTAGAAAAATCAGTGATCCGTGGCAAAGTCCTTCAAGGACATTCATGGGGTTATTTCTCAGCACTCCCCAAGCACATGGGGAATTTGTGGAAATGGCTCCCTGGGTAAATTGAGGCTACTTCACTCGGGCAATTTGCAGAAGAGATCAGGACACACCTCCAAAAGTTTTGTTGGTCCCCTGGGCTATTTACATTCTCCTCTAACCTCCTGGGCAGTGTGACTGCACATGATGGAGCGGCTGGGACTCCCCACCGTAGATATGCAGGTGTTGTCACAACAGAAAATGCACTGTGTGGTACATCCAAAAACCCAGTGCTGAATTTCAGGACAGCCAGAGGAATTAACTGGCGCTAGAAAAGGTTTGCAAAGAGCTGACTGTGCTGCAAGAGAACCTCCACTGATCCTCAGATGTTGGAGGATGTTCTGTCAAACCCTGGAGTTGTACTTGAATTCATAAAGTTGTTCTTTGAATCGCAGAATCATTAAGGCTGGAAAAACCCTCTAAGATCATCAACTCCAGTTGTTCCCCCAGCGCTGCCAAGTCCACCCCTAAACCATGTCCCCAAGTGCCACACACACACGTTTTCTGAAAACTTCCAGGATTCTGTGGAACATGAAGACAAACTTCACACAAAGCGCCAGATCAAGTGCTATGGATTTAGAAACAGTGAGGGTCGGACTTCAAGTTAGAACCACACCGAAGGAAAAAGAATTATCTCCATGTATCATCATAACTGAAACCTCAAAAGGTGCTGTCAAGTCTTGGGAGAGGTACAATGGGAAGGCTGAGCATGGAATAACAAAGACCTGCAAGAGACCAGTAAAAATTGAAAAACAACTTGGAAATGGGGGCGATTTTGGCACATCCAGCATGGTATTGTTACCAGTCAGTGTGGGACCACTGGGAGCCTTTGGGCAGTATTGGGATTGTACCCAGACGGGAAACTAGAATAAAAAAATTAGGGGCATCTCAGGGTCTTCACTGAAGCTGAGCACACAGAGACCTTGCAGGACAGCCCTAATCACAACAGAAGTGCTTTTGCTGTCCCACTCCAGGGCAGTGGCCCAACTCTAGCACAGGGTCCCCGTGCCTGAAGGTGATCGTCTGGCAAAGATCAGCTCCAGCCTAGTTAAGCAGAAAGTGAACAGCCATCTATAGCATCTGAAGCAAACTATACCTCTGTTTTTTGTGGGTTTTTTTTTAACGTGCCTGCAAAGATACTGGAATTCTGCACTGCTCCTTTAATTTTTATGGCATTCTGCTATTTCTGTGGTGTGCATAAACTCGCAGGCTGTTCGTAACAACATAAGATCGCAGCGTGGTCTGCTTTATATCTGTATGTATATACAGGCACACAATGTTGCTCTCAGCATGCAGAATGAATAAATTCTGAGTAATTTTTCACTGTTGCCTTTATGAGCTTCAAGAAAAAAAAAAAACAAACAACAACCCAAACTTAAAAACCTATAAATAATTTATTTTGGTGAAATCGCTGTTTACAATGTTGAATGCTAGACCTCAGCTAGCCCAGCCTGCACTTGGGATCCTGGACGTCATTGCTTCTTATTATATCTATATTTTTTCCAGGGAATCCATGAAGTCTCTGAGTGTGGTTTATGCTCAAGTTGGAGAGCGTGTGCATGTGAAGGCAAGGAACAGGATTAAAAAGACGTGGTTTCTTTCTACCTGTACATGCTTTGTGAGTCATAGAATGGTTAGGGTTGGAAGAGACCTTAAAGATCATCTAGTTGAATGCACGTAAAAAAGGGATCCCACCCTCTGTTTTGGATGTGCAGGCTCCCTTTATAATCCAACACAAATGATGGATTCATGACAGCTCTTGTCAGAATAAGGCTGGTCACTGGTGGTCAGCAGAGTTCCTGAGGAGCTTTTCTTTTAATCCTAAAAAAGCATTTTAAAGATGCCAGATGACCTCTGTCCTCTTTGTATATACATATGTGTAAACGCGTGTGAGTTTTGCATAGGTGACCATAATAATATGGGGTTTATTATAGAATTAGCCCGTTAGTTTTGCTTGTTGTGCACTTGTAGGTGAGTATATGGGGTGGCAGTGCTGTTTGTTAGTGTATGTCTGACCACCAGGCACTTGACTACATTGGCTTAACATTACACGGCGTAAAAAGACACTAGGAAATAAACCAGAAAGAAAACAAAAACAGAAGGGAAGGAAAGTGAAAAAGAACTAACCTGTGTGTCTTTCTTGAGGGTCTGCCTTAGAAGCATAAAGGAAGTGACGCTCAGGGTCATCTTCCCAGTTTGTTGGAACTGTTGAGAAGGTTACCTATAACAGAGTCACAGGATGGTTTGGGTGGGAAGGGACCTTAAAGATCATCTCATTTCAACCCTCCTGCCCAAGGGCAGGGACATCTTCCACTAGACCAGGTTGCTCAGGGTCCCATCCAACCTCCATTAGCAACCAGAGTGCTGGCCTGGACTTTAGGAAACAAGGTTTTTCCACAGATCCCCAGGGTAAATAATTTCTGTTTTCTGTCCTTGCCATTCTGATCTCCAGAGATCAATGAATTTCATTTCCAATGCCTTCAGGTTCCTTTCTCCCTGAATTTTTTGCCACTCTGGTCCATTTAGATGTGGACCAGAATGCCTTTTATTACTTGTCTGCAGCAGGGCTGTGGTGGGTTGACCTTGGCTGGACACCAGGTACCCACCAAACTGCTCTATCCCTCCCCTCCTCAGCAGCACAGGGAGAGAAAATAAGATAGAAATAAACTTGTGGGTCAACATGAAGGTGTTTTAATAAAGCAGAATCAAGGGTTATGTGCATAAGTGAAGGAAAACAAAAGATTCATCCTCTATTTTCTATCAACAGAGCCACTTCCCAGAAAGTAGGACTTAATATGTGTGGCAGTTCCTCTGGAAGACAAACGTGGTACCAACAAATACCACCCCTCCTGCTCTTCCTTTTTTTTTTTAGCTTTTATTGCTGAGCAGACACCGTATGGTCTGGAATATGCCTTTGGTCAGTTTGGGACAGCTGTCCTGGCTGTGTCCTCATCCCCCAAGATCTTGCCTGGTGAGTGGGGGGATGTTGAAGGGACAATGGCCAAAGCACTGGTGTGTTACCAACACCTTCCCACCTGCCAACACACCAAAGAGCACTGCGAGGGCTGTGGGGAAAAATGCCTCCATCCCAGTCAGAGCCACTGGGAGGGCACAACACAGTGGCATTCTTCTCTCAGCTGGGGACTCTTGCCATATAAATAAAACAGCGCAGATAAACGATTGCTCTGCCACTGGGCTCATTTAATGTCTGCTGCTTAAATGAAACAACCCACAGACTTCACGCGTGTGAAAGAGCGAGCTGGGAAAAGCAACCCCCAAGCTCTTCCCTTGCTAATTCCAGCAGCTCTGGTTTGGATTGGGAAAGAAACACAGGAAAGGATCAGGTCTTAGGGAGATGAGACTACAGCTAGGGGGAAGCCCAAAGAGGGTTCTGGGCTCTGGGTTGTTGTTCCTCTAGATTGTTGCTGCCCGTTGCTCCAGCACGTTCGGGGGGATTATCATTTCCAAGCGAGCCTGGATCTGTATTTCCCTTAATGTGCCACGGCTGCTTCTCCTGACCTCTCTCTTGCTGCCTATTACCTCAGCTCTGCTTCCCCTCCTTGCTGATCGAATTACTAAAGCACACAGTGGAGTCTCTTGGCTCAACAAAATTTAATGACAGTGACAACAGAGGAGGATAATAAAGATAAATCAGGTGCTCCCAGGAAGGGAAGATGAAGTAAGAGCAGAGTGAGTTAGAAGGATACACACCATGAAGTGACTCTGGCAAGTGCACGTTCCTCATCGTCCCTTTCATCTCAACGTCCGCATTTATTCTGCTTTTTGGGGGATTTGACAGGGAAGAGCAGAGAGCAGAGGGGTCCAAGGCACTAGAGATTACTGCCCTGGGCACACATTTGCTGGGGAATTCAGGGCACATCACCACCTCTTCACCATCTCCTCCCCGAGGCTGTAGGTTGAGAACAGACCAGGAGAAGTCTTTCCTTAAACACACGGATGAAGGTGCCAGCTCTGGGGTTTTCATCTCATCTCTAGGCTTGTGTACCAGTGTGATCCACACAGTTGAGGGAACTGGTGTCTGTAAAGTAGCACCTTCTTTCTCAATGCCTGTAAATCCCTGGGCACACCAAATCATTTGTGGAAACCAATGGAAGCAGGCTCGTGTTTTGGCTTAGCAAGGAAACCATCCCTGGCAGGAGCTCTGTGAGAGGGGCTCGTGTCTAACCTTGCCCTCCAGCTAAGGTTGGATGAGGGGTCTAGGGCTGCACTGAGCAGCATTCAGAGTGTGCGATGGGCAGAAGATGTACAGAAGAGGTAGTCCCAAACTNCTGGATGAGGGGTCTAGGGCTGCAATGAGCAGCATTCAGAGTGTGTGATGGGCACAGAGGGCATCCCATCTCCCACGTACAGAAGAGGTAGTCCCAAACTGGATCTGAGCTTCACACCTCAAACGAGAAACCAGCTCCTGGGGCTGCAGTAACTGCACTCGCTTCCTTCTCCTCCCTGCTAAACACGAGCAGGGACAGAGCCTGGAGTGCTTGTGACTACTGAAATTTCTTTTTTGACATTCACCATGTTTCCAGTTGAAGTGCATTTCCTTTTTAATGGTAATTCCTGTGGGGGGAAAAAAAAAAGCCACCCAGAAAACATCCTTTAATTGCCATCTCATTCCTCGTCTCTCCCCTCCCACCAGGTTGTTAAATGTTTGCTGCATTGATCTAAACAGATGAGCACGACACAGTGAGCTGTAGTTGAGCCCTCCTGCGAGCTCAATAAACTTAATGGACATCCTCAAGAACTTTAACTGGGAAGATTTAGTTCCCGAAGAAGAAGGAAACAAACACCCAGAGCAGCTTTGTCTGCCTGTTGTCCCTCATTTTGCCAGAAACAGCTGCTCATGCTGGGATTAGCTCAGAGGTTTGTACTGAGCAGAGGCTGACTCACAAGAGCAAAAACAGGAGCTCATTACATCTGAGCGCAGGCTCCGACTGCTTCAGGCTGCACAGGGAGAGAGAAAATTAACTGGAGTGGGAGCTCAAGCTGCAGGAACGCTGCACAACTTGTGTGTGTGTGTGTGTGTGTGTGACAGATGAGCTGGAGAAAGGAGAACCTTCACTCTGCAGGAGGAGCAACCGTGGAGCTCCAACCTGAGCGGTGGAGGAGATGGATGTCATACTCCCTTAATGGGGCCCGTTTGTTCAGGATTCATGTGACACAAGTGCTCGGAACAGGAGGAGCAAAATTAATTGTTTTGCTAAGACTCTGCTTACGCAGAAATTCTGCATCACTCCAGACCCTGAGCAGTGGGGAACAATCTCCCCATTTTATCAAGGGAAGGGGAAGGATCTTCACCCTCCCATGAATTTCCCTCTGAGGGATAATCTCTGAGTTAGTTTAGGGGCATTGGATTCCACTCCTCAATGGAAGGTGCCCCTGCCCGTGGCAGGAGATTGGAACTGGATGATCCTGAAGGTCCCTTCCCACCCAAACCATCCCATAATTCTATGAAAATAGGTGGTCTGGGTTAGAAAGTCATGTTGGACTGATTACAAGGGCTGTTGAAGAAAATGGGCAGGAACGCAAGGGCTCTTCATCCTCAGCTTATTATTGCCATAAATAAGGATCCAGCATCCTTCTACCCAACAGGACAATTTAATATGATATGCAATATCAGAGGCAAGACAGCAGCCACTGCTTTAGCAACAACTTGTTTTCTTTTAATAACTTATTTTCTAACGGTGAAGAAAAGCAGGAGGTTAAAGGGTTGCTTGGACAGTCTTTCACATTAAACCTGTGCTTTCAACTCAGGGGCTCCTCTCTGCTCATCCTTTTCAGAGGACGGGTTGTGGCTGGGAACAGCTCTGCAGACTGTTCTTATAAGCCCACAGGGCTTCACCAGGCAGACTCTCCCCCCCAGTTTAATGCTGACGTGAACTCAGGGTCACCTTTCTCTGAGTTTCTGTCTTTCGGGGCAGGACTTCCTCCCCCCCTCAGCCCTGTAACATAATGAACAGTGACCTGAAAAGCTCAGCAAGCCCATTCCTCCATGGGTAAGTCATCATTGCCTTGAAGCAGAGCAGTCTGCACTTCCATCAGGCACTGATGGCTGCTGCTAAGTCTGGTTTTTCCCTTATATATATATCTTTTTTTTTGCACTACCCTTCATATTACTCAGTATTGTCATGGCCCAATGGCTCAACCACAGAGCACCACAATCCATGGGGAATCCTCACTGGCAGTAAGACCTAGACCTGTTGTAACAGGGTTTTCTTGCACCTTTGCTGACTATAATCAATGCTCCTGAAGTCCAGGATATCCTTCCATATTGGCCCAAGACCTGGAGTTGTGGTTTAATACTCAGCCTCACCAGTTCTGTCTTGCAGGAGCCAACTCTTTCTTCTCCAGTGGGAAAGCAGATGAAAGTTCCTGTTTCCCCTCTGTTAAGTCACAAAGTGTTATTTTGGGCACCTTCCAGGACAAATTCATTGTCATCTTGCAGAGTGAGGACAATGTAAGGCTCTGCCATGTGCTGTATTGATCCCTTGCCTTGATTAGTTGGTGTATCGAATGCCCCTGCTTTTCTAATCTAATTAATGCAAGATAAATACTCCCTGTTGGGGCCTGGAGTCACGTTCTAAGAGTAATCGGGGAGTGGGACTGATTAAAACCAGAAGGCTTCAAGGATAATTTATGGAGTACTTGACAGTGCTGGCAGGTTGGGGTATTTTGGAGGGCTCTGTGTGGTCTGTGGCTCAGAATTGACTCTTTGAGGGGCTCCGTGTCCAAATTCCTCCTCAATCCCTCAGCACGAAGGCTTTAGGTTTGAAGGAGCCTGATCTCTGGGGTGAGACACAACTGTGGAGGTCAGGACATCTGGTTTCACATCCCACCACCAGTGGGACACTGGGCCAGAAAGGCAGACGAGACACTTCATCCATGACCTTAAGAAAATCACCACATGTCATGGTTTGATGAAAATACACAGCACCAGACATGTTTAGAAATCTGTCAGGAAATAGAAATAAATTGTTGAGATGTAGCTTAGTAGTTCCAGTTTGTCCCTGTTTCGATCCAGATCTTGGTGTTTCAAGACAAGTGGATGCTCTGGATCGATGGGTGTAACTGGAAGGGGATAGAGGGAATTCATGTTACATGCATGAATTAATTAACTCACCCCCACTCTGATGAAAGTAACGCAATTACTGTTGTGATAAAGAGGGAAAAGAGGAATTTTCATGTCCAAACAAGGGCAGTGTGTGCTGAATGGGGGTGAATTCAGTTCCAGTCACCTCCTGAGGCAGGTTCTATCTCGCATGGTAGGAAGCCTGGCTTGGTTGGATTGTCATAGAGGATTCATCTCCCCAGTGCTTTGTGTTGTCCTCCATCAGTGGGGGCTCTTACGACACCCTGGCCAGATGATGTTCAGCCCTCCACACCCTGGTGAGCACCTGAGCATAAGATCACCTCCTGCAGCCCCTCTCTGAGCCTGGGCACACAGGCTGTGGAGGAGAAGTGAGGAGAGGAAGGGCAGAAACCCAGTAAAGTCTGTGGAGAAACTGGTCTTGAATGTCTCTGGGGTCCACCGAGGTGCAGGACCAGAGTCCAGGTGTGGTGAGCACTGAGGGTCCATCTGCCCTATTGCAATTACTCCACGGTTGGAATGACATGAACATTTTTCCAGGGAATAGGGAGCACGGGCACAGGGTCACTGATAGGAATGGCAGGGCCATCCATCCCAGTTCCTTTCTTTTGCATATACGTTTTCCCAGGCGGGAGCACGGCGGATACAGCCGGGGGAAGGCAAGGGCAAGTTCAGCAGCCAGATGTAATTGCATTTTCCTCCACAATTGCCTCCGGGGCTGAACCAAGACCCTCCTGTGCCCGTCTCTCTCCTCACAATGCATCATAGAGAATTGGTGTAAAATCCAGTTAAAAGGCCACTCCCGGGTCTCAGCTGCTGCAGCACAAATTGCGGATGAATTTCTCCCCTCCCGAACACGCCTGATGGGTTTTGTCATCCAGCCCCATATGGCTGGGTTGGATTTCTCCTCTCTCCTTGGTCCTTGGTCTCTCCTCACAGCCCCTGGAGCTGCTTGTGAGCTCTTTCTGAGCCAGGCTGTACTTCGGGCTCCGTGTTTTACAGCAGTGTCATTACACAAAGATTTCTCTTCCTACACGTGTAAAAGGGAGCCCGAGATTGATGGAGTGTTGGAGTGGATAATCACAAATCCAGCCGCCCCGAGGTAGCTGAGAACAGAGATGGTGCAGGGCAGGGGGAAAAGGGTAGTGGGGCCTGAGGGAGCTTTGTAGGGTACATTTATCACACTGTTGGCAGAGAGGTGCAATTTATATGGACGGAGCATAAATCCTCTTTGAGTTGCACGAGGCTCCATATGGGCAGCTGAGCACCTGGGTCTGCTGTGATGCTGGAAGCTGGAGACTGAGATGGTGCTGTCGTGGTCATCCTGCTCTTCTCTGCCTGTTCCCTTGGCTTTTCCTGCATTTCCTCATCCCTTTCACCTCTTGGAAACCCCCTTCCTCTGGCCAGGCTTGTGCAGCAGGGCAGGCTCTGTGGAGGGAGGGTGTAGGTGAGCAGGGGGAGCGTTTTCCTGTGCTCTGCTCCCTGTGACACATCTCTACCAGAGTTGCTGAATCCACTGGAAAACCTCTGCTTTCTCCTCTCCCAGCCCTTCTCCTGGAGCAGGTTCTGCTCTAGGGGTCATTCTCTACAGGCTTCATAGAATCACAGAATGGTCTGGGTTGGAAGGGACCTTAGAGATCATCCAGTTCCAACTCCCTCCCATGGGCAGGGATACCTCCCACTATCCCACGTTGCTCCAAGCCCTTGGACTCTTCCAGGGATAGGACAACCACAGCTTCTCTGGGCAACCTGTGCCAGGGCCTCCCCACTGTCTGAGTCAAAAATTCCTTCCTGATATCCCACCTAACCCTGCCCTCTGTCACTCTGAAGCCATTCCCCCTTGTGCTATCCCTCCATGCCCTTGTCCAAAGTCCCTCTCCAGCTCTCCTGGAGCCCCTTTAGGCACTGGAAGGGGCTCTGAGGTCTCCCTGGAGCCTTCCCTTCTCCAGGCTGCACACCCCCAGCTCTCCCAGCCTGTCTTCGTGGTTGTCACGATACTGCAATGGGCAGCCTTGAGAACGTTTTCTATGGGAAATGACCTCATTTTGCTTATCCCCAGGCCATGGAGGGTGTCTCTCCTGATTCATCATCATGGGTCTCAGGTCCACCTGCACTCAGGGAGGATTTCATTGCATTTTGGGAGCCTGTTTGCACCACAAGCACCCAGGGTCCCATGAAGTGATGGGTTTCAACCCCCTTGTGTTGACATCCTGCCCCACCTCACGTAGCCCCAGAGGCAATTTGTGTATCACCATCATTCCAGTGTGTTTTGGGGATTCTTGGGTCCTTCTGGGTTAGGGAACAGCTGTAGTAAGGCATGCCTGTCCAGGGGTGGTTTACTGGGAATAAGGATGCTGTCACACTGGTTCTTACTGGGTTCCTTGCACCTCCACACTCTCCCCACCAATCTGCAGCATGTATCTCCCTATAAATATATATAAAAATTTTTCTCTTACCATGTGATGGGAAGGCCTGTCTGCATCTCCATAATGCTAAAAAACCCCTCCTTTCCTTTTGGTCTTATGTTTTGGAACAGAGAATAGTAATTTCTCCATTATTTTGTCCCTGTCACTGCAGTCACTCTTCCCTGGATTTCAGCCATCCTTTGTGTCCCCCAGTTTTCCATTCCCAATTTACAACCACAGATTTGCTATTCTTTGAGAATCTGCAGGCACAGACACGGAGGGGCCCTAACAATTTGGAATAAGCCCTGGAAATTAAATAATAAATAGAGAAACTCCTCCCTTTCTCACACATACTACGTGTTGCTCCAGCAAACGTTGAATAAATCACTGAGCTATGCTGTAATAAATCTTTCATGAGATTAAGGACCATCTGAACTTCAGTGATTGTGTGGGGAATGTATAAATTTCACATGCAGATATAGAGCAAAAAGAGAGAATCTTTAGATTAGTTATTAACTTTGGAAACACTTGATGAGTTTTGATTCATTAAGTGTTTCAAAGTCTTGTTAATTTAATAAGTACCGATGAGGCTGTAATGTAAGACAACAATCTGTAATTTGGAGGGGGGAAATAATAAAGTAGTCATTACACAGCAGAATGTTTAATCAAAGAATGTGGAAACTTACAGTTTCACATTAATTTGAAAAGGTTGGAGATTTAAAATTAATATTAGCTCTGACACAGGGAGGCTTTCTCTATGAGCAGATAGGGCTTATATAATTACTTAGAACAGAATTAAAATGCCTGTAAATTTAATGGCTTTACCTCTTTAACTGGATCCCCAGGCTCTATAGGTAGAACAGAAATAGAGCTGAACCAGTCATGGTGCTTCAAATCCCTGAGAAAAACTCAGCTGTGGAATTTTGGCAGCAAATCTCACACTTTGGTGTTCTTCTGGGCTCCTGTGCTTGAATGGAAATGGCTCCCAGGAAACTGAGATATCCCAAGGAAAACTCAACCAACCTTTGTCCACCATGAAAACATCTCTTGTTGCCCAGAGAAGCTCCAGCTGCCCCATCCCTGGAAGTGTCCAAGGCCAGGTTGGACAGGGCTTGGAGCAACCTGGGCTAGTGGGAGGTGTCCCTGCCCATGGTACGGACTTGGAATGAGATGATCCTTAAGGTGCCTTCCGACCCAAACCATTCTGTGATGGTTCTGTGATGATGACTTTCATCTGACTTGTCACCCGAAGCTCCACTGAGAGTTGATGGAGAGACACAGTTGTTTTTATGTTGTGACCCATTGTAGACAGGGGATTCCACTAACCCTTCTCTGGAACTTTCCGTGTGTGTGTGCTGCCCAAGGAGGGAACATGGATGGCTCGGTTACACATAGCCACTGGCATTCCATACCCGGAGGTTTATCCACCACTGCAAGTCCATGTTTGTGTCTGTCTGTGCTGTGGGGGTGTGTTTGTCGGGTGGAGAAAGAGCAGTCCAGGTGGATGCTGCTGCCGAGTGTCCAGCACAGAGACAAAAGAACAAATCATTGCTGGAGCAAGGGCAGTTGGATGCTTCCCATTTTCCCATTTTTCTGGGCAAGCCTCGTCATTCTAAACCTTCTTCCTTTCCCATTTCTCCTTATCCTGATGGGGTCCAGTCTCCCCATGACTCTTCATTTGGTGTGGTTACGTGGAGGGCAGGGTGACACTCTGCGGCTGAGCAGAGTGGGAGTGATGGTCTGACAAGCAGCAGGAACAGATAAATGTGATTTGATTTGTCCTCTGTCTGGACTCAGCTTTGGTGACCAGGACGAAGCTGTCCAGACACAGTTTGTCACCCTGCGAGTGTCCGTCCAGGCTTTCTCCTGCTCAAGGGCAGGCAGAGCAGAGAGCAGTTGCCTCGCACAGTGGAGCTGCTGGGAAAGGCAGTTGGGATTCAGTTTGGAGAGCAGGCTGGAAAGCTGGACTAATGAGATGGCTCTCAGGGCTGTGTGGGCTCAGCTCTGCTTCTCTGCCCCTGCACGTGTGTCCCTTGGGACTCCTGGACACGGAAAAGAGCTGACTTTGGGAAATCAGGAGCAGAAACCCTGTCCGGTTTGCAACACGCTTTTACTCTGCTCCCAGAATGCAAACCATCAGATCTGGTCTTTGGGCGAAAAGGGATTTGTCCCTCTGCAGAAACTCCTAGTATTTCTGCTCTCCCTGGGAAGGAGGGAAGATCTTCATTGTACTCTGGAAAGAGAAAACCCCCGACAGAACAAATGTGGTGCATTGGAATCAGTCTGTTAGTCAGTTTGGATGGGAAGAGTTTATATTTTTGTGGGTTTCTATCACTTTGCAGAACAACCATTCTCTAAAGGCATTTTTCCTGCATCTTGGCTGAATATTTTATCTTGCAGACTGTTGGCTGAAGGAATGCTGGCCTTCCCCTCTCTAATGTATAGCTGTTCATTTATTTACCTTCCTTGCAGGAGACTAAAACTATTATTTCCTTTAACTAGCACTTGAATCATGCTCATTGTTACTTTAATGTCCTTTTGTTAAGGGGAGGGGAAAAAAACCCCAAAATATCTGAATTTCACTTTGATGCCAGTCAGTTCATCGTTTTATTCTGAGGACTGACAGATACAACAAGGGAAAATTTATTTACTATAAGTTTTTATTGTATCTTCTACTCCTGCACAGCTTCAACTTTCTCCCAGTTTTTGGCATTGTTTCCTGTGCCCACTGAACACTTTTATTCTGTATTTTTGATCCAGTTTCTATTGGTTGCACCCTTGGATTGACAGGTCATACTTTTAAAAGATCCCTGTTCTTAATGGTTATTTTTCTTATATACTTTCATGGCACCAGGAGATGAATAATGATAAGGAAGCAAAGGCACCTCCTATTTATAAGATTATTGCAAACCGTGCCCTCAGGTGCTTTTATGCTCAGCAGAGAGACTTATTTTGGGGTGAATAGTAGTTTCCAAATATATCTCCGTTAATGTATAGATCATTTGTAAGTTCTGCCAATTTTTCCACAGAGGGGAAAAAAAATAAAAAGGAGATTTTTCTGAGAAGATTTTTTTTTTTTCCTGTGATTTTTACAGCGTTCCCTCCATGCAGGGATGCACTTTGTTCTTCCTGTGATAACTATTAATTCCATGCAATGTGCAGGTAAACTGGAGGGCAGGCAGCGTTCCGTGCTGACCTGCAGCATCACACACTGCTCAGGTCCTCCAGGATTATGGACCGGGGGATAGGGAGGCAAAAGGAGAGGGATGAGATGAATTGTAATAAAGTTTGTCATTCTCCTTTGTCAAAAGTCATGAGATCTTCTGTGACAATGGAATGGGAATGAAAGGACTGGCTTTGAAGAGGAAACTAGAGGTAGCAAAAAGGTACAAAAGCCTGTAATGATCCTGTAATGATCCTGAAAACAGGGAAAAAGGTTGATGTAGGTGAGGAAAGATGAAGCTGATTATACCTGAAGTGTGTTTGATCAGAAAACTGGCGCAGAAAGAGGCCTGGAGGGGATCAGAGTTTGGGTTCTGTGTTCATGCCCATGTTGGGGTGTTGGCATGTGTGCCCAGGCACCTGGTTAAGCAGGGAATTGTTACAGCAGTTATTTTGAGGTTGGAAATGATAATTCGATTTCTTCTGCTGTTTTAAATTTATTTTTTTTGAGAGGAAAAAAAGAAGCTTGTCCTGCAAGTGAAACTCTAACCAAAGAGCTTTCTCTCATCTGAAACTGAATTATTTGAACCTTGTCTGCACAGCCAAATGGTCAGATCTAAACAGGGAAAGCCCAGATTTGAGAAATTGAGTCAAATTAAAGGAAAAAAGGGAAGAAAGGTCTTGCAATGCTACATTGGTCACCTGCAAGCTTGGAGAATTAATTTTTTTCTTTTGGACCCTTAAAAAAATTCATGGACATTCCTGTTTAGACAGAAAAGATAAGAATAGCTTAAAAAATGTTACAGTAGTGCAAAATACTTTCCCCATTTGCCTATCTCCATAAATTCATCAGTGAAAATCCATTAGTAAAAATGAACAATGGTGTGCGTGGAAAGATATTTTCAGCAGCAGATACCAGATTATATCACAGGGTGAAGGTAAAAAAAAACCCAAAAAACAACTTCTCTGGTTGTTTTGAAAAGCTCTAGTGGCTCAATTCAGAGCCTGCTGCAACCCGAGCTCTTTGGCTGAACAGTGTGATGTGGGGTGAGTGGAGCCCTCACTCCGAGACTGTTTCAGGGGGGAATCTCATTCCTCTCACCAAACCATTTGTGTCCCTGGCTGTTTTTTTGGTCATCGTCACGAAGGTTCAGTTTCAGGGTGGGATGGCCAGTGGTGAAGTCACCTAGAGCTGTGTCTTATCCCTGCAGGAAACTCTGCAGGAAGGAGGAGGAGCTCTGATCTTCTCAGTGAAGAGGTGGAGGAAGGAGCCCTGGGGTGACAAATGACAACTTTCAGTGACAGAGAGTTCCCCAGGCCATGTGTTCATTGACTTAGGGCATGTCATGGCTCAGGGATCCCTCACACAGTGGGAAAGTAGGTGGAAGGAGAGGGCTGGAGGCCCTTGTATGTGCCTGGGAGACAGATCTACAGGGAATTCCTGCAGCTTGTCCAGAGGAAGGACGCTCTGACCTCGGGATGCCGAGGGGTTCATCCAGCACATGGTGTAGCCAAGAGCTGCAAACCACCAGGAGCTTTCAAACCCACAGTGTCCCCTCCACCTTCCCAGGAGGGATGGCCCAGACCGTTTGTTGGCAGTCTGGATGCAGGAGCAGGGCTGTGTTTCTCTCTCACACCCCCAGACGTGGCTCTCTGACCTTTGGGGGAGCAGCCTGAGCTGGCTGGGACGGGGGACAAGGACACTCTTGGTGCTCCGTGTTGGCCATGCCATAGATTTTTGGCTGCTGGGATGAGTCAGGGCGCAGCTACTGATGGAGCTGCTGTTCCTGGGAGTATTTGCAAGGCAGAGGCTGGCCCAGAATTAACTCCATCTGCTTCAGAAACAGGGATTGTGCCACCTCCTGTCGTGCAATGCCAGAGATTTCACACCGAGCTGAGCAGTCCTGGTTCACTTTCCAACCAACTCCACAAGCCATTGCAGGACAGCTGTCCCAGAGGGAGCAGCCTGCCGTGTGCTGGACAGACACACGGACCTGGCCAGGCTGGCAGATGGTTTTCTTGAACAAACCCTCCAGGAATTTCTCCAGTCCCTCCCTAGTCCCAAACCATATTGGCCATACCAACTGTGATAACTTTAAGGGGCAGTAAACAATCCAGCCTGCTGCTCTTCAGTGCTGCCAGACCCTGGCTGTCTCTGCAACCAGCAGAGCAATGTGAGAATTCTCTTCAAACCATTTGTCTCTTCTGATACTCCTCTGATCCTTTAAGCCTAAGAGAACTGGCTTCCTCTGCTTCATGACCGTTCCTCTCTGTTCACTGTACAAGGAGCCAAAGTCTGGTATTCCTGGTCACCACTCTTCTTGAGCTGGGTTTTGGGTGTCTAACTGTGGCTCAGGCAACACATTTTTTGGGCTGATACCCCACAGCAGCTCCACCACTCTCTAAAATGATGCTGAGATGCTACAGGCCATAGGATGGAAATGCATCATGGACTCTAAGATGCCATAGGAGCATAGGATGGTCTTATTTTTGTGAATTAAATATTGTCCATGGCACACCTGGTGATATCCATGACTTAACCTACATTGTCAGGTTACCAAACAAGCTGTGTGAAACAGCACTCAGTTCTCAGTCATCATTCCCAGCCTGCTCTCCTGGGAATCCCACTCGAGCACAGGGATGTGCTGTGTTGGACCCTACAGAAGACCCCCTTTGTTCTCGTCCCGTCACTTTTAAATATTCCAAGCAATAATCTGGAAATATTCTGGATATTCAGATCTGACCCAAAACTGGGTCTGATTTATTCAGTTTAGAGGGCATCCAATAAAAGGTGGCAATTTGATCCATTCTGTTCTCTCCTGTTAACATTTTACACGCAAAGATATAGGTAGACAGGAGCAAGAAATGAGTTGGAGGTGGTTGGTGAGCTTGTGGTGGGAATTGGACCTCCATAATATGGGTTCCTATGGATATTCCTGTAGTCAGTGCAAAAAAAAAGGTAATTTCTAACAGTAGGCCATCAATCCTTCAGCCACTCTAGAAAATGAAGACTTTTAGGAGGTGAGGGATGAGATGGAAGTGGGACAACCTACATTACCAGGGTAGGGTGACCACCCAGCTGCTCTGATCATATTCACAGCTACAGCTTCTGTTAAAAGGGGACCCATTATTTATTTTTAGTAATGATATTTTTATTCATGACTTCCTCTTTTACCCTTTCCTTCCCTGTCTTCCTCCCTC
This sequence comes from Grallaria varia, assembly GCA_013396735.1. Lineage (NCBI taxonomy): Eukaryota > Metazoa > Chordata > Aves > Passeriformes > Formicariidae > Grallaria > Grallaria varia. The sequence goes on from VWZG01008519.1 coordinate 595,162, forward strand.
CCTCAGTTGCTCACAACATGTTTTGGAAGGCGTGAGACAGTGACTGAAGTCTCGCTCTGTCTCATGCACACAGAGCTTTCCAGGCTGCTGCTTTTGCCATCCACATCCTGGAGATTAGATGCAAGATGGATCTTCTTTTCTCTGACTTGTTTGACAAACTTAATGTGCAGCTGCATAAAATATTTCCCCTCCAGGCAGTGGAAATGTCACGCTGTGCCTCTGTTGGTGATGTGGGCATATTTAAATAGGGTTAGTTCTTAGCAGACAGCATTTTAGGGGACTCTCTCCTATGAAGGAGACCCGTGTCCTCCTGCATTGGACACTGCATGGAATGTGGAGCACACTGCACACATATGGGACACAGCACTGTCCGTAATGTGCATTTACACATTATTATTGCAAAATTCATGTAATTGAATCACACACTTTGATCTAGATTGAAAATAGAGCCTCTCCAATGAATATGGGCAGAGAGAACTGGGGTTGCTCAGCCTGAAGAACAGAAGGCTTTAGGGAGACTGTAGTGACCCTGCCAGTGCCTAAAGGGGCTCCAAGAGAGCTGGAGAGGGACTTTGGACAAGGGCCTGGAATGACAGGACAAGGAGAATGGCTTCCCACTGCCAGAGGGCAGGGTTAGATGGGATATTAGGAATAATTCTTGGCTGTGAGGGTGGTGAGGCCCTGGCACAGGTTGCCCAGAGTAGCTGTGGTTGTCCCATCCCTGGATGTGTTCAAGGCCAGCCTGGACGGGGTTTAGAGCAACATGAGATAGTAGAAGGTGTCCCTCCCCATGGCAGGGGGCATGGGATGAGATGGTCTTTAAGATTTCTTTCAACTTGAACTATTCTGGTTCTATGATTCTATGGTTCAATGATTTTATGATAAGTGCATGACACAGGGCACATGCTCATGAAATGCACAGTACACGAGCTCCACAAAACACGCAGCACACACAGGCTGCATAAAACAGTGGGTGAAATTAAAGCCAAGCTGGTATTGGAGCTGTGTCCCCCAGACACCACAAGGACTGTGTGTACCCCATTTTTGCACCTTGGGATCACCCCGTGAGCGCTGCATCCACACCCCACAGATGCCCCCATACATTCTGCCTTCAAACCCCTCCAAATGCCAGCAAATGAGCAGAAACATGATTTGCCACAAATGTGACACTTGTTTGTACACACATGATGGTGGCATGTGCTCCATTATGTGATAGCAGAGACATATCACTTGTACATGAATCAAACATGCATCTCATGCACTCACTCAGTGTGTACATCCGTGTTCCACAAATGCTCCCAAACGTCCTGCCTTCAAAAACCTCTGCAACTGAGCAGAAACACACCTTGCCACAAATGTGACACTTGTTTGTACACCGATGATGGTGGCGTGCGCTCCGTTATGTGATGGCAGAGACACATCACATGTACATGCATCAAACATGCATCTCATGCACTCACTCAGTGTGTACATCCATGTCCCACAGATGCTCCCCAACATCCTGCCTTCAAACCCCTTCACAGACATGCAAGTGAGCAGAAACACGATTTGACACAAATGTGACACTTGTTTGTACACACGTGATGGTGGCGTGCGCTCCGTTATGTGATGGCAGAGACACATCACATGTACATGCATCAAACATGCATCTCATGCACTCACTCAGTGTGTACATCCGTGTCCCACAAATGCTCCCCAACATCCTGCCTTCAAACCCCTCCACACGCCAGCAAGTGAGCAGAAACACGGCTTGCCACAAATGTGACACTTGTTTGTACACACATGATGGTGGCATGTGCTCCGTTACGTGATGGCAGAGACACATCACATGCACACGTGTCAAACATGCATCGCATGCACTCAGTGTGCACATCCATGTCCCAGAGATGCTCCCCAACATCCTGCCTTCAAACCCCTCCACACGCCAGCAAGTGAGCAGAAACATGATTGGCCACAAATGTGACACTTGTTCGTACACATGTGATGGTGGCGTGCGCTCCGTTTTGTGATGGCAGAGACACATCACACATACACGCATCAAACATGCATCGTATGCACTCACATAGTGTGTACATCCGTGTCCCACAAATGCTCCCCAACATCCTGCCTTCAAACCCCTTCACAGACATGCAAGTGAGCAGAAACACGATTTGACACAAATGTGACACTTGTTTGTACACACGTGATGGTGGCGTGCGCTCCGTTATGTGATGGCAGAGACACATCACATGTACATGCATCAAACATGCATCTCATGCACTCACTCAGTGTGTACATCCGTGTTCCACAAATGCTCCCAAACATCCTGCCTTCAAAAACCTCTGGAACTGAGCAGAAACACACCTTGCCACAAATGTGACACTTGTTTGTACACACATGATGGTGGCATGTGCTCCGTTACGTGATGGCAGAGACACATCACATGCACACGTGTCAAACATGCATCGCATGCACTCAGTGTGCACATCCATGTCCCAGAGATGCTCCCCAACATCCTGCCTTCAAACCCCTCCACACGCCAGCAAGTGAGCAGAAACATGATTGGCCACAAATGTGACACTTGTTCGTACACATGTGATGGTGGCGTGCGCTCCGTTTTGTGATGGCAGAGACACATCACATGTACATGCATCAAACATGCATCTCATGCACTCACTCAGTGTGTACATCCGTGTTCCACAAATGCTCCCAAACGTCCTGCCTTCAAAAACCTCTGCAACTGAGCAGAAACACACCTTGCCACAAATGTGACACTTGTTTGTACACACATGATGGTGGCATGTGCTCCGTTACGTGATGGCAGAGACACATCACATGCACACGTGTCAAACATGCATCGCATGCACTCAGTGTGCACATCCATGTCCCAGAGATGCTCCCCAACATCCTGCCTTCAAACCTCTCCACACGCCAGCAAGTGAGCAGAAACATGATTGGCCACAAATGTGACACTTGTTTGTACACACGTGATGGTGGCGTGCGCTCGGTTTTGTGATGGCAGAGACACATCACATGCACACGTGTCAAACATGCATCGCATGCACTCAGTGTGCACATCCATGTCCCAGAGATGCTCCCCAACATCCTGCCTTCAAACCTCTCCACACGCCAGCAAGTGAGCAGAAACATGATTGGCCACAAATGTGACACTTGTTTGTACACACATGATGGTGGCGTGTGCTCCGTTAGGTGATGGCAGAGACACCTCACACGTGCGCGTCTCTCGCGCTCTCCCCGTGTGTACGTCCCGAAGGCTCCGCATCCATAACATATTTTCCCGGCAGGCACAGGAACAGATGCCCAGTGCATATGGATCTATATCACAAGCACAACACACGCAGGGAGCGGGCACGTCGGGCTGGGCAGAAGGAAAGCTCTGGCTCTTTTCCCCTTCTCCACGTCAGCTTGGTTGCCTTTGATGAGTTTTCTGGGCAAGGCCGTGCGTTACAGATGTCAGCTCATGTTGCATGGCATGTTCCTTGCCTTCGCTGAAATAGCTGCCCCGAAAAACATTATTTGTCTCGGAGGTGTTTTTATTGTGCAGAACGGGGGATTTTAAGCCTGGAGGGGCACGCATGAAAAATGAAACCGTAGGGGGAATGGCGAATCATGCATTAAAATATGCTGGAAATTGGGGATTTCAGTGTAATGCTATGGGACAGCATGCACATGCCAGTGCTTCCAGTATGGCCAGAGATGCCTGATTTGTCCAAAGAATCCTGTTGCTTTGTCTCTTCCGATACTCTTCTGGTCCTTTAAGTCTAAGAGAACTGGCTGCCTCTCTTGATGCCCAGTATAGATTAAAAAATAGTGTAATCACATACTGCGATGATGAACTTGGTCTCCCAGCTCCTTCTCTCCATTGGCTGCACAGGGAATCAGTGTCGAGCAGCTCTGGCTGAGAGTTGACTTGAGTCTTCCATCATTTTCTCAAGGGAAAGTAGAGTAAGAGATGTTGAGAGCACTCCTAGTCGCCACACTAAAATCTAGACATCCCCAGACAGTTGTGATTTATTGCGGGGCCCGTTTTTGAACTGGTGTGTTTAGATCTGCCCAGCATTTTATATGGTGCTATTCTATCTATTTAATCATAGCTTCTCTGTCTAGTTGCTGTGGAGTAGCTTAGCTAAACAAAAAATACAGTTTTAAACTGAAAGAAAAGTCAACAAACAAAACACTCTGGTTTAACTGTGCTATTTTAAATTAAATTCATATGAAGCTTGTGCGTAGACAAATCCCAAGTCTCTCAGCTGAGCTTCTGTGGACACATAAGGTGGGCTCAGCAGTGGTTTTGGATGGGCATTATTTCACTGAACTCGAACAAATAACTTCTAGTGCTAGAGTTTTGTCCCACAGTGGGTGAACTCTAGTGATGAAAATCACATTCCTGCTGTGTTGTAAAAAGGTCAAACCAAAGACAACCGAAGTTTGAGACTTAGTGCATAGAAGAACAGTTTTCCTTTGCTTTTACTGCTTTGTTGTGTTTTGACTAAACTGAAGAAATGGAAATTAAAGGGAAGCAATGCAAGCAAACTTTTTTGTTTTTTTTTCCCCCCCCCCTTACGATGGGGAGACTGGGATTACTTCTGCAAACAGCATTTGCACAAGAGGCCCTTCAGGCTTTATATCTTGTCCCCAACACCTTGAGTATATCAGTGTTTTGGAGCGAGCCGTCACTCGTGCCTCGGGGAATAAACACCAGGACACAGCTAAACCAGGGACCTATTTATAACTCCAAGGAAGGAATGCACGAGCCCTAGCTTGTCAGGTATTTTTCTCTAATGAAGGCTGAGCTGTGAGAAATTAGCACCAGGGAGGTCTGCAGACCAGAGGCCCTGGCACACAGTCCAGGGCTGGGGGTTTTTAACTCCGTGGTCCAGCCGGTATCAGCTCAGGGTGGCACAGACGTGTCAGGAGAAGTTCTTTGCATCCTCCCACCATCTCTAGTTTAACCAGTCCAGGACTTGACTACACTTGACTGGTGATCTGCTGATGTAGGTCTGACCACTTCTCCCCATCTGATCTCCATTCTAGCTTTGTAGTCGGTTTAGGTTCAGGTCGAATCAATGAGCAGCATTTGATTTGTTTCTCCTGGAGATCATTAATGGGCAGCTTTCTGTGAAGAGAAGGGTTTGTTTAATAGTCAGTGAGCTCTGGAAATCAGCAATAGGTAGAAGACAGTTAAAAAACTCTTTCTCCCGTGGGAGAAGGAAATCTTCTGTTCTGCTCAGAACAGAAAAAATACACCACAAAATCAGAAATACAAACTGCCTTCTGTAAGTGAAACAGACATGGCCCAGTTTCCCAACATGCTGAACAACCTTGGTGGAAATGCAGAAAATCAGGTCAATAGTTAATTTGCATCCTTGGGGCTCACTGCCTGTGACCTCTACATTGACCTTCTGGTCTTCAGGCTTTGCTCTCACTGTCTTGAGCTGTTTACCCTCATCTGATGCTCATCTTTCTTCTTTCTCCTCTGCCTGCCGTGTCCCTTCTTCCCTTCCTCATTGGGCTGCTGTTCCTGGATCTGAAGGATCTAAAGGTTACCTGTGTCCCTGCCCCATGGCAGGGGGTTGGAACCGGATGGTCTTTAAGGTCCCTTCCAACCCAAACCATTCTGTGATTCTGTGATAAACCCACATATGGCTCAGCACAAACAGTCTGCTAAGTTTGGTCCTCTCAGCTTCTGGGGTAGGATCAGCTGCACAGAAACGGATCCAGGAGAAGCTGCTTTCCAGATGTTTTTTCCAAGCAGCAGCTCGTAGGGGCCCACTCCTTGTCTCTCCAACTAGTTTTGAGTGATTCCTTTCCTTTGCGCGCTCATTTATCAAAGTTAATTTAAATGGTGAATACCTGATATGCAGATAACAGGGAATCAGTTAATCAGGTAATAAATGGACCGATGCCCAGGACTCTTGGAATTCTTGCTGAGTTTGAGTTTCTGTTGAGACACCAATTCCTGTCACCACCAGAATCCTTACCTGGCACGAAACCCAGTGTTAAAGTAGGATTATGATTATGAAGCATAAGTTGCTCTTAATTTTATCAACTTTCTCCGCTGCCTTTGGAGCCTTTCCTTGGTGCACCCATACGTGTCTTCCAGACTTTGTTATTTAAGCAGCAGGCATGGATCAGGTGGACAGTGAGTTCAGGTCCAGGTATCAAAATGAACAAACCCAGATCAATTAATTAAAAGAAAGCCTGGGACTTCCTTTGGCGAGCAGTTCTCCTTCACTTAGCTGAATTTGAACTGAAATCACTGCCAGCTTATTTATGCAGAGTGGTGTGAATATCTGGGCAGCGTGTGCCCTCTTTGGAAAATTACATTTGTTTGTGTTTGCTGTGCATTTCCAGAAGCCTTCCAAAGGTTGGTTTGGGAACAGGAGCTGGGTCCAGGCGAACATGCTAAATAGATAAGGTTATCCCAGGCAGCTGGGGTCCGGGAGTTTGCTCATTGTCCTCTGCCACTGACCCCACTGTCACCACCTAGTCCGTGGAAATTGAGGTTATTTTCCACTGAGAGGCAACTGGGAGAGTGTTCTGGAGGATATTCATCTCCAAAACACGCCGGCTCCCGCGTTCTGCCGCCTGCCTACGGTCTCCACTCTCCATCTGCTGCACAGCCTCCCATTATGCAAATGAAGGACGCTTGCTTCAAGTTTATTTCTTAATTTAATAAATGTAATTTAATAAATCTTAATGCAATACATTTCTAGTGAATGAAAGGAGAGCCGGCTGCATAAAATAGCATCAGCTGTCAGCCAGCCCCCCTGTTCCCCGGGATCTCAGACTGCTTCAGGGATTGTTTGCCTTAAGAAGGCTTTGCCAAATCAGATCTGTGGCCCAGCTCTTGCTTTTGATCATGGCCAGAAGTAAAAATTAACTGACCTGTCACTGCAATGGAGCCGGGATAAGGAGGAGACCATCGGGAGAGGGAGTTGTGTGCAATGAGACACTGGATGTGGCTTTCTGGTTGGGACCACGGTGTCACATCTCGTTGTTCTCCCCTTTCTGTCCCTACACGACAGATTTCATTTCAGTTTGTTTTCCCCTGCTTGTCAGTAAAGCAGAAGTGAGTGGGCATCACATTTATCCCCTTCTGCAGAATTAATTTCCTCGTGCATCCCACCCGGACTGGAATGTGCAATGCACCAGGGGAAGATGGTTGAAAGGACCTTCTTTTTGGGCAGGAGCTGAGACAGCTTAGCCTGGTGATCCCTGTTTTCCCCAGAAGATTCACAGTAACTGATAAGACTTAAATACTGCAAGGTGAGAGTGGACTGTTGTAATCTCCTAATCAAAAAAACCTCACAAATTAAACCAGGGGCTTCTCTGAATTAACTCCTATTTGCAAAGGGGAAGGGAGTCAGATCTTTTTAATTTGTCTCCACCAAGGTGACACATCAAGCTGTGCCTTCTGGGCTCAAAAACACCTACCTGAGCACTGAAGGCCAACGCAATTCTTGCCTTGGTAGGCAGCTGGAATGAGGTTTAAAATCCAAACTCAAAGGCATCCTGAGGAGGATGGTCAGCATTTAAGAGATTGTGACATTTTGCATGAAGGAGCCCTAAAGGAGTTTTAAGGTTTCTGCAGGGGGGACTTTACTGATACCACCACCCATTGTGGCTGTTTGGAAAGTGATAACACGATCCCCATGCTGATAACTGTAAAAATTATCTAAAAATGGTAAAAAACACCATCCATAAGTAATGTTTCCCTGCTGAGTAGCCAGGATATATCCTTGAAGCAAAGCAGGAAATCAAGATGGAAACTGAACTCTTGCAACTTTGGCAAAAGCAAAGAGGAAAGAAACAATTAGTGTGACTCATTATTTGGATGCCAATCCTACAAGGATGACTATTCTGACCTGTCCACAGCAGCACTCATGATAACCCCAAGCAGAAAGGTGGAAGAATCAAACGTTTCTTTCCCCTCTTTTTCTGTTTCTTTTTTCTTCTCTCTTTTTTTTTTTTTTGGCATCATTATCATTAAAAAAACCCATCACCCTGCCCTCGTAATGAATCTTGGGGTCAAATGTTCAGCCTCTTAGAAAATATGTAAAGGAAAACACATGTATGTGCTACAAAAGCAGTTGCTGGGTGATGAGTTACATATGCAAGAAACCAGCATACATATGCAAAAGGAGACTGTGGAGGCACCAACAAAGATGTATTTTTGGTCACAGACACAATTGTACTTTTTTTTTTTTTTTTTTTTTTTAACATCATTCAAAATTTTTCATGAATACATTCATCCTCTTCTTAATATCAGTCTTTTATTTATAGACAAAAATTAACTGCTGTTGTTTGGGGAAGACAATGAGAACAAATTTATGTAAATTCTTACTCTTTTTCTCTATTTTTCCAGTAAGAAAACAGTCTGTGTCTCTGTGTATAGTTATTAAAGTAAAAAAAAACCAAACCAAACAACAACAAAAAAAGCCACTTAGACTTTTTTGTTTACAGAATCAAAGAATTGTTTAAGTCAGAAAAGACCTCCAAGATCATTTAGTTTAGTTGTTAATCCAGCACTGCCAAGGCCACAACTGACCCATGTCCCCAAGTGCCACATCCACATACCTTTGAAATCCCTCCAGGATGGGGATACCACCATTGTCTTGAGCAGCCTCTTTCAGTGCTTGATAACCTTTGAGTGAAGACATTTTCCACAATATCTCATCTGAACCTCCCCTGGCACAGTTGAGGCTGTTTCCCCTTGTCCTGTCCCTGTTCCCTGGGAGCAGAGCACAACTTGCTCTGGCTCCCCCCTCCTGGCAGGGACTTGCAGAGCCAGAAGGTTCCCCCTGAGCCTCCTTTTCTCCAGGCTGAGCCCCCCCAGCTCCCTCAGCCACTCCTGCTGCTCCAGCCCCTTCCCAGCTCCCTTCCCTGCCCTGCACAAGCTCCAGCCCCTCCTTGTCTCTCTGGTCATGGGGGCTCCAAAACTGGTCACAGAACTCGAGGTGCCTCAGCAGTGCCAGCACAGGGGACAGGCACTGCCCTGGTCCTGTGGCCACACGATTCCTGGTCCAAGCCAGGATGCCTTGGACGTTGGGTGGGGTGAGAGATGGGCATTCAAAGCAATTAAAGAAAGTGACTTCGCCTTCCACATGCCCAACCAGGTGAGCACCTGCTATTCCTCTCCTCAAACGCAGAGCAAAAGGCCCATTATTCTGCCTGCTGTTCCCTTGCTGGGTTTAAGTGTTATTAGAAAGATGAAAGAGAAAATTGCCCTCACTCCTGAGTTTGAGTGTGTGGGAGGAGTGTTGGAGAACTCAAATTTCAGGTCCAAACCTCTTTTCAACAATCCAGCAAACCCTTTGCAACAAGGCTGGGGAAGGGACTGGAGCACAATTCCTGTGGGGAGAGGCTGAGGGAGCTGGGGGTGTTTAGTCTGGAGAAGAGGAGGCTCAGAGGTGACCTCCTCACTCTCTAGAACTCCCTGAAGGGAGGTTATAGCCAGGTGGGGCTTGGTCTCTTCTCCCAGGCACTCAGCAATAGGACAAGGGGGCACGGGCTGCAGCTCTGCCAGGGGAAATTTAAGTTGGATATTAGGAAAAAATTCTTTGCAGAGAGAGTGATGAGGCATTGGAATGGCCTGCCCAGAGAGGGGGTGGATTCACCGTCCCTGGAGGTTTTGAAACTGAGATTGGACGTGGCACTGAGTGCCATGATCTGGTAAAGTGACTGGAGTTGGATCAAGGGTTGGACTTGATGATCTCGGAGGTCTTTCCTACCCAATCAATTCTATGATTCTATGATTCTATGATTCCTGCAGGTGCCCACAATAAAACTTCCATGGCAAGTATGGGAATGAAGTGCCCAGCTAATATTAGCATCTTGGAAGGGCACTGAGCACAGAAACCCACTCTGCTCCTCTGGGAACCACACCATGGCAGTGGGGACCATCTGTGAAGGAGCAGCGTTATCCTCCTTTGCAATCACTCAACGCTGCAAATTCTCGGAAAAAATCCTCCTCGTGTACTGGGCTGAAGTGTTTTAAGAGGACACGTGGGGCTGTGGGTGGGTGTAAAGCACACAGACTTCCAACAGCTGGCAGTCCCACTCCCACCCACCGACCAAAGAGGGCAGGATGCTTGGTGTGACCAGTCCCACCAGAGACTGCATCACACCAAGGAGGCGCCTTCCTCCTGTGGTCCGCCTTGTCCCACGTGGGGCTCTTATTTACACAGGGGTGGGTTTTCCCTGTCCTGCTGCATCCTGATCCACTCAGGATTCATGCACAGGTTCCTGCTCCAAAGAGTGACTCAGCTGGTCAAACATCTGGCAGCAGCAGAGAACTAAGTTGGCCTTCTTGAGGTTATGGGAAAAAAACATGGTGCAGGTTCTGGAAAGCCCATCCACCGAGGGGTCGGCTGCGTGTCGTTGGTGCAGAATGACTAGGGCAAGATGCAACACGACTAGATGGACGGTGAGGGGGAAGTTATCACCTCTGATAACTCCTGAGGATTCAACACCAGTAGAAACTGCCAGGGATCCAGCAAGGAGCTGTTACCACCCCTGGTGGGAAGGTCTGGCTTGTCCCTTGCTGACCCTGTTTCTCTGGCACCATCCTCTGGGTGCTCCTAATGGATCAGGGAGATAAAATATGTATTTTTGCAAGAAATATCTCTGTTTTCTGCTGAGGAAGCTCTTCTTCTTCACTGGCAAAGGATGGTGCTTTGTTTTCTCCATCTGAGTCTGATTTTGGCTGACTCCCTCTGGTTTGGATGCAGTTCCTGTGTCCAGGAAGCAGGAGGGTGGATGGAGGAAGTCTCTGGGCTGTATCTTTTTCTCCAAATAACCATTTCTCAACTCTCTCTTTTTGGAACTGCTCTATACGTTTCTCCTGGGTCTTTCCCCTCATGGAAAGTCCAAGGTGGGGGTTCCCATTTACTCCAAAGGCTGCTCACTGGTACCTGCCTGATGTATCAACCAGAGGGCAATGAGAGCCAAGGGAGAACAACTTTGATGGGTAGGACAGTGTGTATCTGTTCCCAGGTTCTTTTGGACAGCTCCTTGAAGACAATTTCTACCTGTCCCTCACACTTGGCCTTGCAAGACTTGGCCTAGGTTATCCTTAGCACAAGCCCTTGGCAGTTGTGCATCAGAAAAAGAGACAACACCCAGGTTTTTTTTTTTTTTTGAATTAAACTTTTCTCAGGAGAGGCAAATTAATATACAAATCCCCAGGGTCTGGCACAGTGACAACATCGATTCCCAAAGGGCTCGGCTTTGTGTGCCAAATGCTGTAGAAGAGTGCCCAGGGAGAGGGTCTGGGGCTGACAAGAGCAGAGTGTAATGCTTATTTCTGCTTCAAATAATCAGCGTGCTGGTGGCTTTCTGCTGGGGGCTGGATTCTCAGCATTTCAGCTTTTTCTTCCCTCTGATGTCAGTGACAGCATCCCTCTCTGTCCCTTTGTGCATCTGGACATCAAGGTGCTTAAATACCTGTCAGTTTGAGCTTGGTTTGGCTATGGTGGCCTCTCCAAAAGTGCCTAAAGTTTGGCATTTGGTGGACCTTGGAGTCCTTCTGTAGAAAGGTTCATTCATTGTGGTACAGCAGCCAAGCACCTTTTGGGATATGCCCATGTCTGTGCCCCAGGGTCTGTTGAGGAGGGATTTGTGACCCTGCGGTGAATAAATTGGGCACGGTGGGGCTGGTTGGCTGTTTGGCAGTGGAAGATGCAAATATGGGACTGCCACAGCTTCTCCTCTGCTTTTGACCTGGTGGACTCCCTCTGGACTGTGTTGGAACTGAGGGAAGTGGTGAAAAGAAGGACTTACCTGAAAATCCCCGTAGCTACAACCGAGGGGGATTTCTTGTCTCTGCCTTTGAGTTCTTGAAGATTCCTTTCCTACTCACTGTAGGGACCTGCTCAAGCCATCTTCTGGGATGGAGCCTTTTCCTTCTTCCAACTTCAGGCCTGCCTTGAAAAATATTGGAGTTCATGGCAAGGGTAGAGAGAAGAAACAGAGCACTGTGCTGTTACTGGAACTCTTTCCAGACCCAAACCATTGAGCTCCCTGAAGCAGAAAACACCCAAGTAAGAGCGACTCAATAGAAATGGTGATGGATAATCACCACTATACGAAATATATTTTAAAAAGCAGCTCTTGTCAAAAGGTCACTGGTTAATCAAGTTTCAGCCAATGCTAATTGTTTAAAACGGACTCAATTTTTATTCATCTCCCTTTAATACCCTTTTGCATATTCATACCAGAGATAATGATGCTGTTGAATGTTGTCCAGTGAACACAGGGAGGGGCCTGATGGGAAAATGAGTCATTATCTCTCCCTCCCTCCACGTCCAGGTGCAACCTTCTGTCAGAGCACCCCGAGGTGATTTATTGGTACGGCAATCTGATTTTGGTAATTAAAATTGATTTTCAGCTTAAGCTTTGTAAATACACTGATTCATAACAAACTTGGGTCATGTCCTGGCGGGTGTGGGGGTGGGAAGGGCAAATAAAGGAGCAGGGATGGCAGGAGGTGGGATGAGGACAAGAGCCACAGTGGTGGTGGAGGAGGAGGAGAGAGGCAGGATGAGATTATGGGGGTGGGCGATCTGCAAGTGGGGCCTGCAGGACATCCAGTAAAAGCCTTGCACGGTGCCTGGGAATGTGCTGATCCCTGATCCAGTTGTTGTTGGATGATGGCAGGGCCACAGCAAACCTGGATTCCAGCGTTATCGGCTCTGGCAGCTCCGAGGGCAGCCAAGAAAAGCAGCGGGAGCCGGGAGCAAAATGTTGCTTTGCTACTGAGACATGGTGTGGAAAAGGAACAGAAGGAGCAACTGGCTCCTGTTGGGGGGCTTTGGGGTCTGTGATATGAATCCAGGCACTCAGGTCTTCTCCTTAGCCTGCTTTTGACATAAATCCACAGGTCTCAGAGTGCATCCAGAAGAGGCCACAGAGATGCTCCGAGGGCTGGAGCATCTCTGCTCTGAATCCAAGCTGGGAGAGATGGTGGGCTTCACCTGGAGAGGAGAAGGCTCTGGGCAGACCTTATGGAGGCCTTTCAGGACTTAAAGGCAGCTTATTAAAAAGAGAGAGAGTGACTTTTTACAAGGCAGGTAATGATAGCACAAGGGGAAATGGTTTTAAACTAAAAGAGGTAGATTACATGTTAGAAATAAATTCTTTACTGGGAGGATGGGCAGACCCTGGCACAGGTTGCCCAGAGAAGCTGTGGCTGCCCCGTCCCTGGAAGTGTCCAAGGCCAGGTTGGATGGGACTTGGAGCAACCTGGGCTAATGGAAGGTGTCTCTGCCCATGGCAGGGGGAACAAGGTGATCTTTAAGATCCCTCCTAACCCAAAGCATTCCTCAATTCCGATTCTAAGAAATTCGTCCGTTGTCTGCTGCAGGGCCCTGTGCCTGCTGCCAGCACTCCATCTGCCCACTCCTCCATTCTCCCATCTCTCCCAAAACTCTTCCTCTTTCCATGTGAGGTTGGCTCCTCCTGAGGCAAGGACAGCCTGTGCTCAGCATGCACGTGCACAAAAAGCCCTCAGCCTTGAACGTGCTCTGTGGCAGAGGGTGAGTGGATTCTGGGGGTTCTGTGCCTTCTTTTTTTTGGCACATTTCCCTTTGTGCCTCGGTTTCCTCACCCGTTCAGTGGAAGCAAAGTTTGGTTTTCTCTCCGCCAGCAGCCCGTGCAGCAGGGCTGCCTTTGAACTGCACCCCTTTCTGGGGGAGGAACCATCTCCCTGGGCTGTTCTCATCCCAGGGACTGATAACCCGAGCTCTGCTGGGAGATTTGCACGTTGCAAAAGGCTGGGAGCCCTCTGAAATCCGAGCACAAGAGCTCTCCAAGCCCGAACCCCTCCACCTCCTTCTTCCCCAGGCCAAGCACTGAAATAACTCCCTTTGAGGTTGAGAATGAACACGGCAAGCCAGCCCACACACTGGCTGTTTTCTGCTTCCCAGCCACTTTTCTAAGCCGGCCCACTTCTACAGCACAACTTCTTCCATTAGCTGATAATCTCCCTGTACAACTTCTCCAATTGCTTTTGGGAAATCTTAAGTGCATAACATCTATTACATTTCCCTCGCCTACCTTGGCAGTAATACTGGAGCTTCAAAAGAACTCCAACAAGTTAGTTAAGCAAAAGACCTCCTGCTTGTAAATCCATGCTGGCTGTCTCCTCTAATCCAATTATGCTTTACAAGGTGCTCCCTTCGCTAAATCCTGAAAAATTGTTTCTGATATTTTTACCCCACAATTTATGTTAAGCTACTCGGTGTATAATTGCTTGTCTAATCGCGTGCTCCTATTTTTGAATAGCGGTGTGAGGCTTGACATTTCTGCAGCTCTCCTGTGTCATCTGAGAACAGCTAAAACGTTATTACTTAAGACTTCACTCACTTGGGTGGCGGAGTTCACCAACCCGCACCACGGATGGTTTTCGTTGCCATTAATGGCCACTTGTCAGCTCAACCCTTTTTTTTTTTAAATTAAGACTAGTGAAGACATGAAGATGAAGCAGTGCAAGTCCTACTCGCAGTATAGTTCTGCTTCTACTACAATTAAGAGCACAGGGAGTGATGGGACTTTATTTAAGTCTCCACCTTAAGGTATGAGGAACCTTCAGCGAAAAAGGTGGGGCTGAGGATCTTGCTGTCAGTAAGAAGAATTCTTATTCTTTGCTGGCAAGGGAGGCTCAAGGGAGACCTTATTGCATTCTATAATTCCCTGAGAGGAGGTTGTGGGCAGGTGGGATCAGTCTCTTCTCCCGGGAAACAAGTGATAGGATGAGAGGAAACAGCCTCAAGTTGCACCAGGGGAAGTTTACATTGGATAGCAGGGAAAATTCCTTCACTGAAAGAGTGGCTAAGCATTGGAACAGCCAATGGGGACATGGCAGAGTCACCATCCCTGCAGGCGTTCAGAAAATTAGTGGCACTTCAGAGTATGATTTAGTCGGTATGGTGGTGATCAGTTGCCGTTTGGACTTGATGGTCTTGGAGGTCTTTTCCAACCTTAATGACTCCATCACAAGAAACAAAGTAGTGAGTCTCCCATGCTCTAGAATCCAAGGGTTTTGCCACCAAAGTCTGGGCTTTTTTCAGATTGAGCAGGTCCAAGGCGTAACACCCCCGACCTGTGAAGGTGGGGGAAACTTCCAGGACAGCAGCAGGAAACAGGCGATATCAGAGGAGGGAGCCGTGCTGGTGGGGGTTTATTTTCTTGCCCTTTTTCTGTTTTCAAAGACAGCAGCAATTTCACATGCAAACGACTCTGCCTCTGACGGTGGGATCGGTTTGAGAGTATTTTTACACAGGACTGGCAGGGAGTTCTGTTGAGATGTCACATCGTCACATAACCAAGATTTAGTGAATAATCCGTGATGTACAATCTAGAAACACGATGGTTTGGAGCCAGATGAAGAAAAGTGGCATCCTCTCTCTTGCAGCCAGGCAACAAAAGGGATGGGACCGAAGAGGGGAGCAACATATGCTTTTGAACCTTAAATAGACTGGTCTTTTCAAACGAAGAGGAAGAGTGGTGATTCCTCATGCTGGAATCCTTCCTAGCCAAATATCACATTTGCAATCTTCAGCCTTTCCTTAAAGTTTAAGTGGGGGGGAAAAAAAAAAAAGGCAAAAAAGAGAAAAGGGCAGAACAGCTTCTCTGGCAAATGCCTCCTCTTGAGGCCCATGTTTTTAGTCTTGAGAAAGGATTAAGCAACTAGTCCTCAAAACCAACCTTCATGCTGGAGAAACAAATTTAGGATAACTGGAGACATCATTGTGGGGGTTTTTGGTGGGCTTTTTATGGCGTTTTTGGGAAGTTTTTTTGTTGGTTTGTATGGGTTTCATGTGTTTTAGGGAGGTTTTCTTGTGGTTTGTTTTGGGGGGATTTTGTGTGGGAGGGTTTTTTGGGTTTTTTTTCCTTGTGGTTTGGTTTGGTTTTTTGGTGTGTGTGTATTTTTGGGGGATTTTTTTCTTGTGGTTAGTTTTGGGGGTTTTTTTTGTGTGTGTGTTTTGGGAGGAGCTTTGTGGGGATTTTTTTTGAGGGTTTTGTGGTTTCATGAGGCTTTGGGTGTTTTGTTGTTTTGGTTTTTTTTTTTTGGTGGCTTCCCCAGCTACGTGCAGTGCAAAATATGTGAATTATGACCTCTTGAAAAAAAAGCTCACAATGAAAACCCAACTGATCCTTAACTGTGACACAGAGAAACTCATCCATAGTGTTACTGGGGCAAAGGGAAGGGCTGGTGAGAGAATCCTGCCCTCGCTGGGTCCCCAGGCACACAACGTCCATAGACAAATTTCTCCCTGGAATCACTTCCTCCTACCATGTAACAGAGGCTCTTCCCACTGAGACACCATCACCTCTTATGGAGGTGTCTGGTCCTGCCTTCCTTTCCTAATCAAGGCAATTCTACAATGCAAAGCTGCCTGGAAAATTAACAGTTTTCTCTAAAACTTCTCATCCATCCTCTGTGATGACTTTGTCTCCCCTCTCCTTTTATCCCATCCCTTCTTGTGTCATTCTTGAGCTTCACATTTCCAAGAAGAGATGCTGCTGTTGGCCTGTCCCTTCTTCAGTGCCTGGTCCAGCTGCACTGGTCACACTGGGATGGGGAGCGGGTCCAGGGGAAACCAGAGAAAGGATCAATGGGATGAACCACCTCTGCTCTGGAGCCAGGCTAGGAGAGCTCGGGGTGTTCAGCCTGGAGAAGAGAAGGCTCCAGAAAGGCCTGAGAGCCCCTTCCAGTGCCTAAAAGGGCTCCAGGAGAGCTGGAGAGGGACTTTGATTGAGCGACAGGATGCAGGGAATGACTTCCCACTGCCAGAGGGCAAGGATAGGTGGGATATTGGGAAGGAATTCCTGGCTGAGAGGGTGGGCAGGCCCTGGTACAGGTTGGGCAGAGAAGCTGTGGCTGCCTCTGGATCCCTGGAAGTGTCCAAGGTCAAGTTGGACAGTCTTGGAGCAACCTTGGACAGTGGAAGGTGCCCCTGCCCATGGCAGCGGGGTTGGAACGAGACGATCTTGAATGACCCTTCCAACCAAACCATTCTGTGATTCTCTGTCTCCAGCCCAGAAAACTTTCCAATCAGGGTCAGTGATGAACATCCAGCAGAGAGCTTCAAAAGGGAGAAAACAGCAGTAACTCTCCTTTTCTCTAAGCTCAGGCTCAGGATGTCAGGAGGCACAGAGGGACTCCTCACATTTCATATAAACTTCCCACCTCTGCTGCTTCATTTTCCTTGCCAGGCTGTTCATTCCCTTGACCAGCCACCTCAGCAGAATTAGTTTTATTCTGTCCTCGATGTCTCCATACACTTGGAAAGCCTCGGAGGAACCGGGGACAGGTGAGCACAGAGATTTTGCTTGAGCCTCTCAAAGCTGTCAGCAGATAAAAATCAGAGCAATTAGGCTGCACAGCTCTTTCAGAGCTCTGTTTGATGGACACACCACAGCTCTCCTGTCCTTCCCAACTCCTTCTTGCAGATGAGCTATTAAACCCTGCCGCTAAAACAGCCAGGCAGTTTTAAGGGAAGTAAACAGGTCCTTTGCCCAGTGGCAACTGTGCCTTATTAGTTTGATGGGGTTTTTTTCTTGCACTCTGCCCCTGGAAAGAGGAATTGTCCTCACTTTATAGCCACAGGCTTTGCCAGAGCGATGCTTTCCAAGCAGGACTGGTTTGCAGGGTGAATTGGGTTAGAGTGTCCCCAAGCCTGAGCTCCCACACACGAGGTGAGAGCCTTCCACACAAGCGCCACTGCAGAAATTCGAGTTGACAAAGAAAAGTCACTGCAGGGACCTGGAGGAAACAGGCAGAAAAAGTGAAAAATGAAAACCAGTTCATTAAAGGGAGAGCTGCACTGTGACCCCTTTCCTTTCCCAATAGTCTGTGAGTTTTGTCCTGGGCTTATCAACATCCGGCAGCTTCGAGGAGGTGAAGGATGCTCTGGGAATTCTGCTTTGTTTACCAAGCTTGGGACTGCTTGTCTAACAACCAGTAGATGTTTTAATTTCCTCCCTTTCGGTGGACAGCTTGAAGAGCATCTCTCAGTCTCATCTCTTCTCTCGTGGAGGGTGAAAACTAATTGTCCTCACTCACCGTTTTTGCCACTTAAAATGTGAAGCTGTCCAGGATTTCAGTGGTCTCTTGCAATAAAGGCAATGATTTCCCAAGCAGGGGCAGGTGTTACAGAGACACCTCCCAGACTCCTGCTCGTTAATGGGGGTTTTATGATTGTGCATACATATCTATCCAAATTATGATGTATAGAGGAGTGTTCTGCCTCATCCCCTTAATTTTCAGTGCTTTGGATGTGAGTTGTTGCTCATCTCCCACCCCTGCAACTCTCCCAGATAAACTGCTACCACAGGTATTTTGAGCATAACACCTGATCCTTTAATTCCTTTCTGCGGAGAGGTTTATTTTGGAGAAGATTATTCTTATTGCTCCATAACCAGCTCAGCATTTCTAAGTTCAGGTGCACAACTTGCAAATAACTAGTTTTCTCCTTCCTCTCTGATGTGCTGAGCCCAAAAACAGCTCGTTGCAATCTGTCAGTGCTCCATGAACTGAACTCAGCCAACCAGCATTTCCCCATGGAAGTTTCAGCTCAGCCCTTGCAGTGGGGCCTGGCAGTGATTCTGGAGGTCCAAGACAATGAATAAGGTGGTTGTTTACCTTTAATCCTCAAGCTTTCATTCTAAACAGCATTCTTGGAGATGCATTTGCAAACAAAGGCAGAAAATGTACCCAAGGAAATGAAACATTTTGGATCTTAATGCTTTAAAATTATTTTTAATTAAAAAAAAACCCCAAACTTTACCTAGACATTTAGAAGTCTTAACTGCCATTATTCAGATTATAAACGAGTCTCTAGGTATTAGAGGATACAGATACCTAATGCAAAGCCCTGGCTTTTGTAGGATGCTTTTACCTTTTATGAAGCATCTGGCTCAACTTGACAGCAGAAATAGGAGATAGAGAGGGGTGGATATTGGGTTTTATTAAGCCTGTCAATTTTTAAGTAATTAAGGGAGCATTTGATATAAACTGAACTTCTAAATCACGCTTTAATCTCCCTTATTTTGCCAAAATGGTTTCTTAGTGAGTCTTTATGCTTAAAAGCACCCCTGGGCATTTGCTGCCCATCTGTGTGATGATGGGGTGGCTGGTGGCCTTTAGCTCTGCCTTGGGCTGTTTCCATCTCTCCGTTCAAAGAATAAACCTTCTGATAAATGGCACCGTCAATAAAAAAGTTAATTTTTTTTTAAAAAAAGCCAGATAGATCTTTATTTAGCTGCCATTTTGTGGCAGTCATGGAGTTACATTAGGAGGGGTTTGCTGGTTTCTGGCTTGACTAATTAGTCTCTGAGCTATCCTTCCCGAGAAGAGCCATGCATCAACTTCTGCTTGACAAATTGGATGAAGAATAAGTAAAAAACCCACAAACAAAGCCAAAGAAATGCAGAAGTTGGTACTAAACTACGAGTAAATGTTCTGGTGCAATGGAACTTTACTGAGATCAGACCTATCACGAGTCACAGGGAAATTAATTCATTGAATTCTTTTGTGGAGGGATTATGATTTCTGCAGAAAACAGGCATGATGTCGGGGAAACTGTTCTGTCAGTCTGTTTTCTCATTCAAAAAAAAAGCCCAGTTTTGATGGGTTTTGATGGGGTACTCTGAATTTGAATTTAAGGATTCGGAAGAGGTCAAGTAGTAGGAACTACCAGTGATGGTCTCACTGATACTACAGGCATTTAAATACAGAATCACTTTCCATAATTGGCCATAGAAGAATGTTTGAGATTCTTGTTAACTAAGGAACAACTAATGGAAATTTACCACATTTGCATTAAAGAAAAAAAAAAAGGCAATATAAAAAAAAATGAAAAGGAAACGACATTAATGATCATCATAGAATCATGGAATGGTTTGGGTTGGAAGGGACCTTAAAGATCACCTCATTCCAACCCCTGCCATGGCCAGGGACACCTTCCACTAGACCAGGGTGCTAAGAGTCCAACTTGGCCTTGGAAACTTCCAGGGATGTGTCGTCCACAACTACACTGGGCAACCTCTTCCAGTGCCTTCCTCCCCAGTGGCAAGGATATAACGAACTCTTTAGCTTTAATTACCTTCTAGACCTTATAGTACCTTGAATTGCAGATGAAAATCCCTCCTGTGCTGTTCTTCTCATTATGACATTGGAGCAGAGCAGGCAGTGGAGGATGTCACTTGGTTTGGGGTTGGATGGGAAGTGATTCTGCCCATGAACTCAGCACTGGTGAGGCCACACCTCGAGGGCCATGTCCAGTTCTGGACTCCTCAATTTAGAAGGATATTGAGGGGCTGGAGCGAGTCCAGAGAAGGGCAATGAGGCTGGTGAAGGGTCTGGAACACAGGTGCTGTGAGGAGCAGCTGAGGGAGCTGTGGGGGCGTGGATGTAGCATTAAGTGTCATGGTCTGGTTGACAAGGTGGTGTTTGGTCATAGGTTGGACTTGATGATCTCAAAGGTTTTTCCCAACCTGGTTGACTCTGTGATTTCCTCTGTGGTTGGTGATCAGAGCTGGGGTTTTGGAAGATCAGTCCTCTGTTCAAAGCCTTGTTGACGTGTTCCTTTTTACATTCCCCTTGGGTTTTTTTATGAATAAGTATAAATTTTTTCCAGGACATCTCTCCAGCATCCTGGAGGTAATGAGAAGCTGTGGCTGCCCCATCCCTGGAGATGTCCATGGCTGGGTTGGACGCTGCTTGGAGCAAGCTGGGATAGTGGAAGGTGTCCCTGCCCATGGAAAAGGGTTGGAACAAGATGGTTTTTAAGGTCCCTTTCAACTCAGGCCATTCTAGGATTCTATGAAATGAGTAGGAGTGTACTGGTGGCATTTTTTTAAAGCCCTGCTGCCTGTCCTAATCAAAGGGGATTCAATTAGTTAATCTTGACTTGGTAAATACCACTTACACCACCCATCAACATCCTCCTCTTTCCCAGGGTTTGCAATATCAGAGATGCTTTAAATCTGTAATACACACCAAACCAACAAAGAATTCAGATTCATGCACTAATGCTTGAGGGTGCTGGAATTGTCATAGTCTCAGAGAATCATTTGGGTTGGAACAGACCTCAAGATCATTGAATCCGGCCATTAACCCAACACTGCCAAGGCCAACCCTAATCCATGTCCCCAAGTGCCACATCCACACATTTTCTGAGCCCTTCAAGGGATGGTGATCCTGCCACCCTGGACAGCCTGTTCCAATGCTTAACCACCCTCTTAGTGAAATTGGTAATTTCCCTGTGAATTGTCTTCAAAGCCTATGCTGTCAATAGTTCACAAAAACTCTGATATAAAACCAGGAAAAAAAAGGTGTGGAAAAAAGAACCCTAACACAACCAACTAATTGCTGGAATGTTTATGCATCAGCAGAAAACAGAACACATTTAGGGCAGTGATAAACTTCATCTCCACTGTCCGTGTGGCTCATCTAGAAGAGGCAATTCGTACTTGTCTTGCAAATATGGCAATTACTGTCACAGTCCCATTACAGGCCTGGTCTCTGGGTCAAGCAACTTGTCTTCTGAAATCTACATCCCGAAAGAGAAAATGTGGTTTAAAGCTGAGCAAGGGGAAACCCGTCTGCAATAGCAATAATAATAATAAAAACTTTTCACTTCACATAAGGCCTGTGTGCTTAGCTCAGCTCTTCGCAGCGCGGGCTGACAATTATTGTTTGGAACTGTTTGGCGACTGTTTATAAATCCGTGGGATTGAAAGCTAAAAGAGACCAGGGTGATTGTCTAATGTGATCTGCATAACTCGGGTCACAGAAGTCCTCGGGGAGATGTCTGCTCTGAGCGCCCAGCTCAGCAAGATCTCATGGCTTTTAGGAAAACAAACCCTCTGAGCTAAATTTTTTCCAGGGATTCAGCACATGCCTTTCTAAATATCCACTATTAGCATCAGGCAATCCTCTCAGTCCTGGAGCTTCACAACATCCCTGTGAGCTGCAAAGATCATAGAATCATAGAATCATGGAATTGATTGGGTTGGAAAAGACCTCCGAGATCATCAAGTCCCACCCTTGGTCCAACTCCAGTCACTTTACCAGATCATGGCACTCAGTGCCACGTCCAATCTCAGCTTCAAAACCTCCAGGGATGGTGAATCCACCCCCTCTCTGGGCAGGCCATTCCAATGCCTGACCACTCTCTCTGGAAAGAATTTTTTTTCTAATATCCAACTTCAATTTCCCCTGGCAGAGCTGCAGCCCGTGCCCCCTTGTCCTATTGCTGAGTGCCTGGGAGAAGAGACCAAGCCCCACCTGGCTATAACCTCCCTTCAGGGAGTTATGGAGAGTGAGGAGGTCACCTCTGAGCCTCCTCTTCTCCAGACTAAACCCCCCCAGCTCCCTCAGCCTCTCCCCATAGCACTTGTGTTCCAGTCCCTTCCCCAGCCTTGTTGCTCTTCTCTGGACCTGCTCCAGCCCCTCAATGTCCATCCTGAACTGAGGGGCCCAGAACTGACCACAACACTCAAGGTGTGGCCTCACCAACACAGATGACCTAAGCCTTCCATGGTGAAAAAAAAAATAGGTGTCCCAGATTTATTCCACCTCCTGCATAGGCTTTCCTTGTTAACAATGGGGAGAAATAATCAGGGATGGTGTTTATGTCCCTTTCAGAGGTGCTTTGGCTACGTGGAGTGAATTGGAGATTAAATAAATGGTGCACATGGGGGTCTCTGGCCAAGGAGGGACTTGAGCTGTGCTCCTACCTGGCTGGTCTTCTCTCCTTCCCAGGCTATTTCTGTTCACAAAGGTATAAATAAGATCTTCAAATGGGGAAGGATGTTTGAAGGTGCTGATTCAGGAAGCGATGGCTGAAATAAGTCTAAAACATCACTTTTCCTTCGCTGCCCTTGGGAAAAAATACCTATAAAATCTGTGTGTCCTCTGGAGAAGATAAAGGAACGGGGGCATGAGCTCTTGTGTTCTTCTAGAACATGAGCCGAAAAAGGTGATGTTGTAACTCAGGGCGTTAAAGCAGGAGCTACACAGGTCTCCTCAGGTAAAACCCCAGCCAACTGGAAGGGGAGAACCTCTCCTCCTCACCTGTTATTTTGGTGAGGTTTAAAACTGATCCCCAGCTGTCCCCTGGCTTGCTAATACATCCCTAATTTCCTGCTCTCCATAAAAGCCCAGGGAATGGCTCTCCTGATGGTGTGGGTGGGGACCTTTCCCAATGCCTGCTGTTGGGTTAATGAACCAGGGGCAGGGATTGCTGTCCTGGGAAGAGGCTGGCTGTAATCCTCGGGAAGCAGGGGGAGATATTGCTCCTTCAGGAGCTGCACACGTGCGGGTAGGGAGGAGACAGACAGACACCACGGGTCGGTGAGAGACAGGGGAAAAACTGCAGTTATAATTTTATGGTTGGCTGCTGTGAAATGGAAGGTGATAAATAAAAGAAATGTTCCCGCAGGCCCCTTTTGAGCTCACAGATGCCCGTAGCTGGCTGCCAGGGCTGTGTGTGGGCACACACCCCCCTGAAGAGCACTGTGGGGCTGGGTCATCCACACCTCTGGTCCTCCCTGCTGATCCCAAACCTGTCGTGGCTGGAAGGAGTTCAGATCCAGTGCACTGACCACAGGAGGAGCAATATCAGCTCCCTCACATCCTTTCCACTTTGGCCAGCCTGTGCATCAGAGGGTTTCTTAAAACCAAGTTACGTGTGCCCACAGCAGTATTTAGGCAGTGGCCAAATTAATAAAACCAGCATCGATTCTCATGCCAATAAAAGGACAAGTGTGTTTGACCTTCAGACAGCCACTTGAGTACTTGACTTTCTTCTCGTCCCCAATGCTTTTTGTTCTCCATCCCCTTCCTGAGTGGCTCTGAGGACTGCACGTGAAAAGCACAGGCCCTTTGGGGAGTGTGTTTGCATCAGCTGGAGAAAAGGATGAGCAAAGAGGAGCAGTGAGAAGGTCACCACTGCAGCTGAGATGGGCAGCTGGAGTCCCCTGAACTCAGCAAAGAGGAGCAGTGAGAAGGTCACCACTGCAGCTGAGATGGGCAGCTGGAGTCCCCTGAGCTCTGCAAAGAGGCTCCAAACCCCATGAAGCCACTGGGTTCTTTTTGGGATGAGGGCAAGCTGTGGGTAAAAGGGTCCAGGAGGGTTAGCAGGGAAGGGCTGGGGCAGCCCCAGGAGCAAGGAGAGTTTGCTGTCCCAGCTGCTGGACGTGGACGGGAGAGAGTCCTTTGAGTTTCACATCACGGCTTGTGTTTCAGAGGTGCTCTCCAAGCCGCTGGCACCGCTCCTTGCTCTCATTCCTGTCCCCTTGCATTACATGCCAAACACAGCTCCCTCCTTTGTGGCCAGGGACAAAAGGGTATTTTGGGCTCCGTATTCTATTCAGGTGAAACACACCTGAGCAAACCCCCCAGCCCAAATCCTCTTTGTGGCCTTTTGTAAGGGAGGCTCCCAAAGGGAGGCAGGTGTAATTAGAGCCCTGGAGCCAGCGTGCCTTTGATCTTTGGGGTGGAGGGCTCCTTTAAGGTGCCTCCGGGGGTTAATCCCACTTCGTGTCAGGATGCCGGTTTGGGAACCACCTGGATGGAGTTGGCAAAGGCTTTGTGGGGTCTCTTGGGTCTCAGTGCTTTGTGCATAGGCCAGCTGGCGGTGATCATCCTGGAGTCCTCCAAGAACATCATCCCCCCCCTCTCCAGACCCTGTCCTTGCTCCCCCCAGACAGTGTTCCTGCTCAGCAGTGGCTTTTGTGAACTCAGTGCCTGGCAGCGAGGAGCTGAAATGAGATCTCCCCGTTTCGTACGGCACCAAAGCAGTCCCTTAAATCAAATTTGAATAGTTATCTGCGGGGACAAAAGTTCTGTTTCTCTGCAGATCTGATGCCAGCTGTTTTTTTTTCCCCTGCCCCATGAAACCTGGGCGCCCTCTGTGTCTCCATCAAAAGAAAGGTGCATTGGGAGTCTCTGCTTTCTGCTTTGGCTGGAGAAAGAAAATGTCAAGAGAAATGACAGGAGTACGAATGAAAGAGGAACTAATTGGAGAAATGAGAACCTTGTGTGCTCCTGAACAAGCTTAAGGATCCACGTTAAGGCCTGGATTCAGAGTTATGCCCAGGAGTCAGGAGAACAACTCCAGAGGTTTCCAGTGCCCACTTGGATCCTGTCTAACCTTAGGCTGCTCACCAGGGTGTTTTATCCAGGTGTAAAACTACAACACTCAGGCACTGGGTAGTGCAAGACCCTTCTGAGGATGGCTTTGCACACCTGAGATCTGAAATATCCACCTTCAAATATGCTGGGGAACTTATTCATAGTTTAGGTGCATTTAACCCCCACTCTAATGATTCATCGTGGCTAGAAAAGGGTAATATTAAGTAAAAAAGTCCCTGGATAAACCTGTAGCTCCTGAATTGGGCCAAATGGCATTTTTTAAATGAAAAATCTTTGAGGAAATAAGTGATTAATTCTATAAGAAAATAATGAAATCTTATTGTGTGGATGCCATGTCCTTACCTTTCCACACAGCACTTGAGACAACACCACAACCTGTTCCCATTAAAAAAAGCAAAACCACCCAAAACCTAAAAATAGCATGAGGATATCTCTGAAATGGCTTAACACTTGGCAGCTCTCAAAGAGCCTGAGGGTTTTCCTCGTAGTACTCTCCAGGGATCAATACTGGGCCCAAATCTATAGAAAATTTTCATGAATGAGTGGGAGGTTGATATTGAATCCCACAGATAAAATATTCAGTGGAACAATGATTAGCTCAGCATTAACAACAATGAGGGCAGAGCATTTGGGTGACTTTGGCTCCCTCAAAAAAAAAACCCAAAAAAACCCAAATGCAAACTTTGCTGTCTCACAGGAAAGAATGTAGGTCAGGCTGGGAAGTGGGAGATGTGTCCTAGAAAGCAATGACTGAAATGGATGAGTGGCTCCTTTTCTTACATCCTTGAAAAGGGTTTTTCCCAGTTCAGCCCACAGCAGAAATAAGCTGACACCTTCCTGCATCCTTGGAGGGCTGCAGGAGAGGGGGAGAGTCATAGTCATGCTCTGTGGTTGGGTAGGAGAATGAGCATTAAAGACCCCCAAAAAAATTATTTATAGGGAGTGAGAAGGTGTGATTTCCTCGTAGGGCTTGAAATCCTCTCAAGTGTTGATTTATCAGAAGGAAGATTTAGAAATGACTCCATTAGGATATCTGAGCATCTTCATGGGGCGAAAACAGCAGGTTAAAGGGCTCTTCAACCTAGAAGAGAAAAACAAAATAAGAATCAGTGTTCGGCGGCCAAAACCTGATGAATTCACATGAAAAGCAAAGCACATACAAGATTTTTATGGTGTGAGTGATAAACTGCTGGAACAAACTGCCCGTGAAATGGAAGATTCTCCTTTTCTTGGTTTCTTCACATCAGAATGGGAGGTCTTTCTAGGCAACAAGCTTCAGCTAAACCCAGATTACTTGGTTAAGCGTAAGACTACATGGGCAGTGTCTGTGATGTACAGGAGGCGAGAACAGATGATGTAGTGGTCCCTCCTGACCTTAAACGTTATGCATTTATGTGATCCCTGAATTAAATACCCTTGAACTTTCATTTTTACGGCAAAATGAATGTCTGAGAAAATCTGGGAAAACATGTGTAGCACTTGCTGCACTAGGCTGTGCACTTAATCCATTGAAATATGGGCTCTGGGGACTGGGATGGAACAGCCCTCCCTGCACTCGGTGGGAATTCTGCCTTTCGAGCCCTGCGTGAATTAAAACCCTGCAGAGAGGGAGCTGGGCTTCGCTGGGAACTTCTTCCCTCTCTAATTCCACAGCGAAACAAACAGCAGAGACGTCTAAAGACAAATAGATGTGCCCCGAAATAGCTGTGCCTGCATCCCTGCCTGGTCGCTGTCTTTTTGGCAGCGCTAATTACCACCCAAACCTTGAGAGCGCTGAGCTCCCCCAGGCGCCCGCTGAGCTCTGAGTGCCGTCTGCTTTGCTCTCCTTTAATAAACCCAGACATGAATTTTAAGGGCTCGGGAAGAGCCTGCTTCACGTTTTTCTCCCTTGGATCTTGCTTAACTCTTGACTGAAAGCCTCAGTGAGGCTGTTGGTAGGGAGGGCTCCAGAGAGGCAGAGGTGCAGCAGCCCAGTTTGGTGTTTCTGGGCTGGGTTAGTGCGTCTTTGCTGCAGCTCAGGTTGTCTCGGCTCTCCCCACCTCAGACCCAAAGCTTTTGGGCTGCAGATTAAGCAGCGTGACCTCGTAACTCTTCAGCTGATGTCATCAGTCTTCAGCTGATGTCATCCGTCTTCAGCAGATGTCATAACTATTCAGCTGATGTCATAACTTTTCAGCTGATGTCATCACTCTTCAGCAGGTGTCATCACTTCAGTGGGTGTCATCAGTCTTCAGCTGATGTCATCACTCTTCAGCAGATGTCATAACTCTTCAGCTGATGTCATCCCTCTTCAGCGGATATCTTCACTTTTCAGCCGATGTCATCACTCTTCAGCTGATGTCATCACTCTTCACCAGATGTCATCACTCTTGGCAGCAGATGTCATCACTCTTCCTCTGATGTCACCACTCTTCAGCTGATGTCATTGCTCCAGTTGATGCCATCAGAGGGATTTGAGGGCGCTGCCTGGAGGATGGCTTGTGAAAGGAGAGGAGGCAGGGGTAAATTTGAAGTGGGGTGTGTATGAGGGTGTCTGGGAACAAACCTCCATGGCAAGGAGGAGTGTGGCCTCCGAGGAGCTGGGTGAAAATCGTTCTCACTGTACACTCACACCACTAAAAGCAATCCAGCTTTACGAGTTCCCTGCCTGGGAGGGACCACAGTCTTAATCAGAGTTTAATCTGATGTGTTTTCTTTCTAATCTGGGATGAGCCTGAAGGATATACAGGGTCACAGACCTCAAGCTGAGAGGTGGAACCCTGCTAAAGGCAGTCACTTAATAGGTTTTGACTATGTGAAGGTCCAGGGAGGTGACAAGGCTACAGAGAGGTGACCCAGACCACCAGGCAGCCTCTCCTTTTGCCTAATATTTGGCTAATGAGGGTAAATAAATGGTCAAAAGAGAAAGGGAGCCAGAATGAGAACAAATCTCATGAGGACAAGTCCTGTGAGGAGCAGCTGAGGGAGCTGGCAAGGCTCAGCTTGGAGAAAAGGAGGCTCAGGGGTGACCTTCTGGCACCTGGGGACACATTTTAGTGGTGGCCTTGGCAGTGCTGGGTTAATGGTTGGACTCAATGGCCTGAAAGGTCTTTTCCAGTCTTAGTGATTCCGTGGTCAGATGTACGGGGTGGTTTCCATGTGGGAGGTGACTGAAGAAGCAGGAACTCCTCAGCCTGGAAGGAGCTGGGATGGGGGATATTGAGAGACTGGCAAATTTATGGATGGTGTAAAGGGAACAGGTAAGAAATGACTGTTCACCACCTCTGCAAACACAAGAATTATAGGGCATGAAATTAAACTTTTGAAAAATCAAGCCCAGGACAAATGAAAAGAGGTGATTCCTTCCAGCAGTGGGCTCTGGACCTGTGAAACTCCTTGGCAAAGCATGGTGTGCAGGCAAAAAGTCGATGCAATTCCAAGATAAACCGAAAAACTAAAGAAAGACCTTTTTTTTTTAGGTATGGCAGAGAGTCAGATAATATGCAGAAGTTCCCCTGAGTGAAAATAGCCAAAGGCTGGGCAGATACATGTTTACCTTGTTCTTGTGCTTTGCTGATAGGCCATGGCTGAAGACAAGGATCTGGGATCTGTGGAATGCTGGTCCCAGCCAGTCCAGCTGGTTTTGTGTGGTATGATGGGGGTTTAAAGTCTGATCACAACTGAAAAAAGAGCTTTTTTCAAACTACCACAATTTCCTTAGCTAGATGGTGCCTACACAAGGGAGTTTGATCAACACAATCCTTCATGAACTGCCTGGACCATCGGCAGTGGAGCCAGAAACCTGGGAGAGGGGAAGGGTGGCTGGGGAGAGAGATGAGGCAAAGATCCTCCAGGAAATTGGAGGAGGACTTCTTAGCCCAGGGAGACATCAAATGTGATGGAATTTGTAGTGGTGATAGGAATGTATTGGTGGGAATGAGCAAGGAGGTACAACAGGATACCTGCGAGAGCTGCCAAGGAGAATTAATCTATAGGAAGATGCTCCTTGGTAACTGAGGGTAAGGTTCCCTTCCCATGATGGGTGGGTTGGAACTAGGTGGTCTTTAATGTCCTTTCCAGCTCAAGCCTTTCTCTGATTCTGTGATGGGAACATCTGGAAAGAGGTTGGAACAATATGAAAGTAGCCACCACCAGTAGAAACAACTGTTAACGTCTCCCTGCATGTTTTAACTGTTCATGCCTCCACCAGGAGCCTTCAAGGGACGCTGGACTTGGAGAAAGGCTCTTGCAGTGACATAAATTCCTTTAGAGGTCCCAATTAAATCTATATATAGCCTTTCTAGAGCCTGGGTAACGATCTCTGCCTTGCTCAGCAGCCACGCTCCAGTGGCCACACAGGCACTGGCTCTCATTAAGCCTGGCCTGGCCCTGCGTTAATTGTGACACGAGGCTCTTCTTTTGAAGGCTTTTGAACACAAATGTGTAGCCAAACCTCATTTGTTTCACAGCTTACAGACCGAAGCACTTGACCAGGGGATAAAGATAAACAGGGCAGGGGGGGATCTGAAGGGACCTGGACCCAGCAGGGAGAAACAAACCCTCTGCTGCAGGCTGAGCAAGTTGGACACAGCTGATGGTGTGCTGGGTGGGGAAGAAGGTGGCTGGTGTCATCAGCTTTGGATAAAATCACTTGGATCTCCCTCCACAGCTCCAAGATGGTTTGTTGCGACTTTTACGAAGGAATCCTAACAGTTTTCCTGCTTTGTGCCAGTGGGATGCACCTTTGCTATCCCAGCTGAGGAAGAGTCTTGTGTTCTTGGTAGGGGAAAAACCAAGAGTGAATTCAGAGGAAAGCTGAGCGAGATCCAGCTCTGAAACCTGTGAGTGTGTGAAACACATTCTTCAATTTCCAAATTGCCAACCCTACTCCAGCAGGATGGTGTGTCCCTTGCTGTTCCTCGAGTCCTGGTGTTTTTGGGAGGAGAGTCACTATGGGGTGGTAGAATTCGTTGAAGAAAGGACAGCACAGTTGTGCTGTTGTGAAGGGGGAGCCTGGCAAGCTCTAAAAATTCTGACAAATTCTAAAACGATTGACAGAAGCTGCCAAGCCTTCAAGAAAAGGGCTGAGATAATCTTTGTTATCTGGGTGTCTGTTCCTTTGTAAATAAAGCCAGAACAGAGAGCAGGGTGTGAGGGTTGTACTGACAGAGCTGGTGGTGAGAGGCACTTGTTCAAACACAACCCATGTCATGACATGAGGTCTTTTGAGCTACAATATGGTTTTCTAGCTGTGTCACACAGTGGATTTCCTCGACTGCTCTCCCAGACCTGAAGTAAAAATCATTTTGAGTTGTGACTGGTTACTCTGGTGCCATAACTAGGAAGAAGGGAGGCCTTAACATGTTTGGGGGTTGTTCTCAGTGACAGGATTTGAGGAAGAGCAGAGCACTGTATGGCATTGATGTGAGATTCACCTCATCCCATGGTCATGGTGCGTGATTGTGGCTGGGGATTTGCTCTCTGGCAAGGCCAAAGCTTCTCTCAGCAAAGGTGTGGAGGACGGCTCAGGGCAGAGAAGAGGAGGAGCAGCACTCACACAAACCTGGAGGTAGAGAGCCTTTGGTGAACAATAGTATTCGAGCAGGTAATTTATCCTGCCATGCAGCAGGACACTGACCCCCAGTTTAATTATTGTGTCATTTGTCCTTGACAGCTACTGCTGCTTCCAATTAGCGCTCTTAATTAAAGCCCCCAATTTTCCAAGTGCGTAAGCATGAATTTCCTGGGAAGAGCACTGCAATGAAGAGGCAGCGCTTGGGGGTGTCTGATGAGAAATGACATTCCCTGTCCCAGTGGGACTGGGAAGTTATTTACTTATCATGCTGGAGTGGCAGGCTGGGATCACACCCAGATCCTGTCTCTATCCCTACAGGATCATCTCCTCTCCCACTGGTTTTACATCTACATATGTGTGAGTCCTGTTTCTTACCAGTAGAAATAACATGTGTTTCAGCTCCCCTGGCCTTTGCTCTTCTGTGTTCCTGCTTTTTTACCGAGTTTGTAGGTCAGATAATAAAGCACAGGATATCAAACATGTCAGAGGAATTCCAAAGTCCCTTTGTCCATCATTCAGGTCAAAATAAAATTGGCATCTTGGGGTGTTGTGCAGGTGACTGAACACCTTCACTGACTCTCTTAAGGGTGCAGAAATGGTCTCTCAGGTGTTTTTTGCTTTGCTCTATTTAATAAACTGCATTATCAGGCACACTATTGAAGGCTTTGAAATCAAATAAGCTCCACTCTTCATCTTTGTGCAGTTTTTTGGGGCCGGCTGAGTCTTGTAAGATAGCAGCATTCGCAGAACCCACATGGCTTGCCTGAGTCACTGCTCAGCCTTTTGGAAATGTATCTTTTGACTGTTGGGAAGGAAATTGGCTACTTAAGATGCCTTTTTGTACATTTAAATTAACTTAGTCCATCAGACTGAATAAATCCTGCCGCTGTATTAACATCCAATTATAACAGCAGAGATTGAGCAGTGATTCACGTTTTGACCAGAATGTTGGCAGTTTAAGGAGAAAAAGAAGTTATGTATATTGAAATAAAAAAGTCAAAAGTGGGAGCCAGAAAATTATGACTGAGCACATAGCAGGAGCTTTTGTGAATATATAATGGCAGAAGTGGGAGCCAAATTTCTAACAGGATTAGCTGTTACTGTCTATCAGATCCAAAACACTCAATCATTTTGTTTTAAATGACTTTTTGTAACTCATTCATACTAGGAATGGAGGGTAGCAGGGAGGCTGGGAGCTGGAGAAGCTGCAGTTTGGAAGTGAGGCTGGGTCAGAGGTGAGATGTTGTGTGAAACAGCCCTGATGCAGCAGGTGAGCTCCGAACTGGCAGATTCTGCCAGATTTTTCAAGATGTCCTTACGAGCCAGAAGCTCATGAATGATTTTTCTTTGGTGACCAGTGAATGGATATGCTGATGAAGTGAAATATCTCTTCAAATCCTACTGCGGAAATGGCAGCTGGACCTGCTCGCTGTTTCTTGCTGCCCTCGAGAGCGACATTGCATTCACATCCCCCTTGTCCGACCCTGGCTCTGGGATCTCATCTCACTCTGGATAGAATGAGTGATAGAATGATAGAAAGGTTTGGGTGGGAAGGGACCTTAAACACCATCCAGTTCCACCCGCTCTGCCATGGGCACCTTCCACTAGACCACGTTGCTCCAAGCCCCGTCCAACCTGCCTAAATATGTTGTACTCAATAGATTACTGTTCAATATCCAGGTCTTACCTGAACTTCTTGCATGAACTTGGGTGTCATAAGCCCATGTGCTCAAAGATAGGTAGAAAGCTCCTGCTTCAGCTTCATGAGGCCTCATTTTTCAGCTTCAGCTCTCCCTGATAAAGCGGGGAATTTGTGCTTCCTCACATGTGGAATCATGGAATATCCTGAGCTGAAAGGGGCACACAAGGATCACTGGGTCCAACCCCTGGCCCTGCACAGGGCATCCCAAAAATCCCACCATGAGCCTGAGAGTGTTGTCCAAATACTTCTTGAGCTCTGTCAGCCTTGGGGCTGTGACCACTGCCCTGGGGAACCTGTTCAGTGCCTGACCATCCTCTGGAGGAAGAACCTTTTCCTAATATGTATTTTCCTAATGTATGGAATAAAAGCCCTTAAAACCACAGGTGTCTCTCTTACATCAATATATTGCTCTGGCCCAATGAGGCCGAAATATCAGTCAAGAGAGGACCACTTCTGGAATTAAAATTGCTCTGAACTGGCTCATAGTGCCTCAAAGTGAAGGACACTTTGCTTTTGTTAATCCTCTGTGTGCTGAAACCCTGGTTTGATTTGGACAACGCTCTCAGGCACATGGTGGCATTTTTGGGGCATCCTGTGCAGGGCCAGGAGTTGGGCTTGATGACCCTGATGGATCCCTTCCAACTCAGGAGATTCTGTGACATGTGCTGCAAAATGTTGAATCCAAGTTCCACCCCACTGAAAGACCAGCAGTAGGGACCCGCACTGACATTGGGAAATAACCTTGAAAAGTTTATTAGACCTTCCAAGGATGGAGAAGGGGTGGAAGGAGTTATCACAGCCTGGTTTACCATGGAGATTTCAACCTTCAGCACTGTCTGGTCCCTTCACTGCAGTGAATAATGGCAAGGCTCTCTAATTGGGAGGCTGTGTGGACTTTCCTTTTCCAGATATTTTAGCAGCAGCGCGGAAAGCTGACTGTTCCCTGGAGGGACATGGTTAGTTCTCAAAACTTTCAGCTTGGAGAGCTGAGCTGAATTAATTACAGTTTATATGTTCCAAAAAGGAAAATAAGACCTCAGATGTGCCTTATTTGCTTGATGTTCTCTCTCTTTTCAGCAGACGACCCTTAGGTGGCTTTCCTTTCACTTGCAGCTCCTTTGTTTTTTTTTTGTAGTTTCTTTCTGTATTAATTAGAAGGTCTGACACTTACAGCCCAAGACATTTACCAGCGTGGTGCAGTTTTAATTAATCTCACAATGAAGCTCCTTGAGGTGAACTCATAAAAGGTCTTACATAGCAGGAATAGCATGTCCCAGTGCAAACAGTGGCACAGGACACGTTCTGGTGTGATGGACGGGATGTAGCTTGGTGGAAGCTCTTACCATGTATCCTACAAACTACCCTAAACACACTGGAAGGAAAACATTTCTACAAAGATGATGATCTGGATTCCCAGTAGGCTCCTCTCGCCTCTGAAAGGAGCTTGGATATCCTTTGATGGCTAATTAAATAATAATAATAATAACAAAACCTACAGAGACCACTTTTTATCTACTCTTTTTGTTGGCAATTTGCAAACAAATAGCAAATTTCAGTCCTCTAGGACTTCGTTCTTGTGCATACATCAAAGCCACAAGTGGATTTTGACTCAAAACATTCAAACCCAGCATCACTAGATATTTGAAAAGTGCATGTTCTGATCTAAACTTCTTAACCGAGGCTCAGTTCTATGAGGCAGATGTAAACTAGCTCAGAGATGAGACTGAGAAAAACTATCTACAGCTAACGAGTCTAAATCAAGCAGGAACCATATGTTAAACTGAGGGCAGTTTGGGTAGGAACTGCATAACAAATCCCGACTGTGTCCACAAACTTCTAATTCCAAGGTGGGTGTGACACAATCAATTACATCTGGATTGAGGAATGGTAGATTTACAATAATTAAGAACTAAATTATCTGCCTCTTCTTCAGTACTGTAGTGGTCAAGTTAGATGTGACCACGTTAAAACTAACTCACAATATATTTTTCTTAGGTGGAAGTAAGACGTAGGAATGGCCAACATAATATAGATAATTATATAATATTATAATTATAATATATAATTTTATATAATTATAATTATAATTATATATAAATATTATATATAATATTTATAATTATAAAGTCTGCAACTCTCAATACCTTCGTGTAAAAAATTCTATGTCTTTTTGAAAGTTGGATGGAACACAAATTATTGGGTTCAACAAGTCTAATTGGGTGAAATCCAGGGGCATAACATTTATATTTGATGTACAGCAGATACCTTCTTGCCCTGAAGCTTAAGGAAGGTGGAACAACTGCGTTCATGGCCAAGCCATCCTACCTTTGGTACTTCTTGATAGAATCACAGAGTCATTATTGGAAGGTTGGGAAAGAACTCTAAAATCATCAAATCCAAAAATTAACTCCGCACTGCCAAGTCTACCATAATTACAGAAGTTTGAATGACTCCATCCCTATTTTGATCTCCCTTCCATTGCCCTGAGGTCTGTCCTGATCATGTTGTTACACTCATGACAAGGGATTCAACTCAAGAAGAGTTGTTCTGTGTTGGTTTTTGTTTGGGTTTCTCCCCACATTCTGAGTTTTTCATTAACAGCTTTCAGCAGCCTCACTTGGTTTCTCTGGGTGACTTGGCACAGGCAATGGTGCAATGATAAATAAAACCCTGTGATGTTTCTACCTGAAGTTTTCTAAAGCTGCTGCCACTTGCCAGAGGCAAAGCCACACATTTTCAGCTTTTTTTTTAATAGAATATCAGCCACCACGTGGGATTCGTGTATAGGGGTGAGAAAGACAATTTCTGATACGAATACAAAAGGTCTTCGTACACAGCTGGAATTTTGCCTGATATATATTTATATTTAAAAAAACCCAACCAAACAAAAACAAAACCAAAACCCCACTAGTTCTTGGTTCATTTACAGGTGCAATCAGGATGGATCTTAATCTGTCACTTTACAGCTCAAACTCTCCTGGATGTTGTGCCAAGTAAAAAAAAATTGTCACTGGGCTCCAGGTGTATTCCCTTGTCATTTGTCATGAGTAACTGTTCTGCAGTTTATAGTTGGCAGTTCTCAGTGGTGTTTCATCAGGGTAATACCACAGTGTATCATCTGAAGAAATAAACTCTCCCTGCAGACAGGAGCTGGGGTGAAGACACTGGCAATTGAGTGGATATTATATAGAAGCTCTCTGAAGTTTATTCAGTGGAAAAGGGACTGTCAGGTCATTGGGCCCGAATTGTATGTTTGGCTTCAAAAGATGTTACAAAACCTAAGAGGAATCAAAAGGCACTGGCCTGTGAGACAGGAGGTCAGGCTGGGCAGTCCCTTCTGCCTTTGAAATCTCTCACTGAAATACTTTAATTAAAAAGAAAAATGAAAGAAAAATAGATAATAAAATGCAGCATTTTTGGCAGTAGGTGGGTGTTTCAGGTCCACATCTAATGCCTTCTGAGCTGCAAAGGCTGGGTGACTGCAAGAAAACACCCAGTGTGGTAGGCTTTCTCCTCTTCCTGATGGGAGCAACCTCACCAGGAAAGGGACAGCTGATGGTTGGGAAGATGCACAGGCAATGGAGAGTGGAGCGAACGCTGTCCTGGGACCAGGGGTGGTGGTGGCCATGGGGAGTGGTGGTGCAGGAGGTCATGGGAGGTAGGAAAAGACATCCCAAGACCTCATTTCTCCCAGGAAGCCAGAAAGGAACAGGGTCCACAAGCCTGACAGGTTGTCCCCTTTCCTCCTGCAGCTCACTCGGGTGCCCGTGGAGTCGTGTAGCCAGTACGAGACCTGCAGCGAGTGCTTGGGCTCAGGAGACCCTCACTGTGGATGGTGTGTCCTTCACAACACGTAAGTACCTGCTGGTGCTCATCACCTTCCCAGCCCTGCTTTTCCACCACCCATCTGCCCTCAGTGGCTGTGGGAACACGTGACAGAGGTGAAAAATGCTGTCTCACCTGAGCCAGGTGTGTGGAGGAGTCACCCAGGCACCTCCAGCAAGGTCTCCGGGACTTGCTGGGGAGGACTTTGTTTAACTGAGAAGGATTTTTTGGAAGGCAAGGGGAAAGAAGGGTGGTAGGGAAGGGATGGATCTCCTCCCTCACATGATCCATGATCTGCTGACTGCATTAGGAAAGAACCTGACGTGTTTTGAATCCAACCCTCCAGCAGCTCTTCTCTGGGTGACATTTACCTTGTTGTTTCCATTCCTTAAGGCGATTTGGCTCTGACTGGGTGC
The DNA here is from genome assembly GCA_013396735.1 of Grallaria varia. Lineage (NCBI taxonomy): Eukaryota > Metazoa > Chordata > Aves > Passeriformes > Formicariidae > Grallaria > Grallaria varia. The sequence goes on from VWZG01008519.1 coordinate 631,827, forward strand.
CCTTGTCTCAGCAGCTCCAACTTTCCACCGCTGACCTCAACCTCTCCTCTTTCTGGCTTGTCATGATCTCCATTGCCACTAGAGAGGAATCAGATCTTCTGTAGACATCACGGGGGCTGCTCCAAGTTAGTTTTCAAGGGGATGTTATGGTTTGGATGTTCACTGGGGGAAAATGTTGACCCTGAAGTTGAGCATTTGTCCTTTTTTTTGGCCCATCGTGTGGGCCAACTCACTTGGGCCAAATGAGCATAAAGGGGTCAAAATTCTCATTTGGCTTATCTGGACAGGAAGATGAGAAAATGTGTGCCTGTCCATAATCTTGGATTTCTTTACAACAAGCTAAGAAGGGACCTCATTTCACTATCTGGTTATTGTGTCATACTGGCTCTCAAGGAGCTCTGGATCCAGGTGTCCTCAGGACTGGGACATTAGTTCTCTGGCTTTGTTTTCTTTAGGCTTTTAATGATGTTATTGATCTTCAAGTTTCCTCTCCGCAGCCTTTCCCTGCCAGTGCTCTCCTCCTGCAGAGAGCCCTCTGCCAGAGCTGTGGAGAGGGAGGTGTCGGGTTGGCTGAGCTCCTGGCTCTGAGTGGCAGGGTGGTCTCATCTGCCAAGAACCTCTCAGCACAAACAGTGGCTGGAAAGTGCATTGGATCTGTCTACCCAAACATCTCCAGCTGAGCGTGGCTCTGTGGGGTGCTGTCACTCCAAGTCTCGCAGTGTCCTTGGCAGCCTCGGAGGGTTTTTCTGATGGACACGGCTCTTGCAGTGTGTTTGTCTTCTCCTGCTGAGTTCACCTCTGAATTCTTCCTGTTGCATTGCAAACTCTCGTGGTAGAGACAGTGATCCAGTTGAAGTGACACCCTTGGGTACCTCTCCTTTCTAGAGCAGAAGGGGAACAAACTTGTACCACACTCCAACCTTCTGGTGATGTTCATCAGCTTGTATGACCTTCATCCAGAACCATCACAGTCTGCTTAATTTCAGATCAGATCTAGGGAATCCATCCCAAAACAAGTCCAAAAAGTGACTCATGCTCTGGACTTGTCCTAGGGATCCTTGGCAAAGCAGTCCTGTGTTGTGGCCTGGCAGGTATGAGCCCATAAAATTTTCATCCTGCTGACCTGAGGACACTTCCATTTGATGAACAGCTCTGTAGTATGTCTCCATCCCATCTTACCCAGCAGAACGCCATGTGTTTTGCCATCAGTGGAGCACAGACTATGTGCAAGCAGCGTAGAAAAGCATGAATTTGGCCACTGATTGTACCACAGCAATGCTGGATATTTCATCTCCTTCCATCCAGGGTCAGCAGCAACGAGCAATCAATACATTCCACCAATAAATCCCCAAAAGGAAAGGAAAGGGGCAGAGACAACTGCAGATTGTGCAGCAGGTCAGCACAAAGGAGTATTAGAAATGAAATGGCTGGGGATGAGTGGGGTTGGCAGCATCGACTTGGTTAAAACATAAAAAAAGTCCCTGTAGAGACTCGATCCTTCAGGGAGAAGTTTGGCTTCACGGTGTGGACCTGGCTGACGGTGCATCCCTGTGCTCTCCTCCCTCTGGTCACTTGACCTCTGTTTCCTTATCTGGAAAAGAAAAACGCCTCTCATTTATGGACATTTCAGCAGGGGCACTGAGATTAATTCCCTGTGGGTTTGTTTGAAGGCAAATGTTATCAAATCCCACGTCAGTCTGTTCCTTTCCCTCCAGCTGCCACTGCAGTTAAGAAATCGGATTTTCAGTCCTAGTTTGGGAGGGGCTTTCAGTGCAGCCTCAGGTGTTGCTTTCTGGGCCTCAGTTTCCTCATCCTTTTAGGTAGCCCCTAAAACCCCATTCAACAAGTTTCGGCTGCACAGGATGGTCAGGGTAGAGGTGTCATAGTATTAAGTCTCTTATTAGAATTTTTTGCACATCACAACCACTTAAGATTCATTAACAGACTTTTCCTTAAGTGAGATGTGTCACCAAGGGCTCCTGCACAAGGATCATGGGGACTGTTACCCTTCCCTCTTCCCTCCTAGTCAGGAATCCCATGGGATTTCCAAGGCAGGGCTGCAGCCAGCCAGACTGATATGGGAACTTGTGGAGGAGGCAGTTGGGCTGGGATAACCCATTTAGTAATTGGAGAATTATTCATTTGGATTTCAGAAGTTCTCATTTTGGGGTTTTATTTCAGTTTTTAGTAAAGACCCGGGGTAGAGAAGGACTGGGAACCAGAATGTGGGCAAAGCCAGGCTGTTCACTCATCTCTTTCCTCCAGTATAAACCATCCAGAGGAACAGTGTGGACTGGAAGACTGGGTGAAATTCACATCTATTTTTTTTGTCTCTCCCATGCACGTCCCTCTTATTTTGGGATTTTCACTTCAGGGGCTGACGCAGCCCCTCTACCCCAGTCCCCCATCTCCGAGGTGCCCTGGGAGAGGTCTGGGATGCCTGGGGGAGGCTCTCCATCCATCCTCCCACGGCGGAGCAGGGCTGTCTGCGCCGAGGGCGGCGTGCCAGCGGCTCGGGAATCGATTTCCACAGCTCTGCTGTCCTAACCTTACACCGGGAAACTCGAGTCCGCTGAGAGAGAAGGAGCCAGACAGACCCACAGACGGCTGCAGGAGTGGGGAGGGGGACGGATTGATCGGCTGCTGCCCCAGAAGGGGAGAGAAGAGCCGATGGAGAGCAGGTCACCGGAGCTTTTCCTCTCCGTATCCTTCCCCCGATCTTGTCCCCCCCTCCCTCTCCCTGCCGTAGCTCTGCTCCCCTCCCGGGCTCTGTTCAGGCCTCTTTAGGCGGCGATGAATCATTTAGTTGGTGTAAATTGAAAATGTGGCGCTCGGCTGCTGCAGGGGCCTCCTGGGGAGGGTGAGGGGCTGGGGTAGGAGCAGAGAGGAGGAACCAGAGCTAAGAGATGGCACTGAGGTGCTGCAAGGTCACGGCAATGTCACCAGCCTGCACCGCGGCTGCAGAGAGGGGTGAGAGCAGAGCAAAGTTTTCTGCAAGCCTGGTATGAATTCAGCAGGTTCCTCCTGTGTCAGATCAGCAGCACTCACCAAAGATGCCATCCAGTATCTGACCATCCCTGTAAAGCCCCTGGCAAGTCACTTCTGTCTCCATCCATATGCAAACTATACCTTCCTCTTCCTTCATTCCCACTCACATCCAGGGGGGCAGCAATAGCTCAGGCTCTTCACCCCCAGGGGTGAATTCAGCAGGTTCCTCCTGTATCAGATCATCAGCACTCACCAAAGTTGCCATCCAGTATCTGACCATCCCTGTAAAGCCCCTGGCAAGTCACTTCTGTCTCCATCCATATGCAAACTATACCTTCCTCTTCCTTCATTCCCACTCACGTCCAGAGGGGCAGCCATAGCTCAAGCTCTTCACCCCCAGAGGAACAACAGACCCTTCAGGAGCTGAATGTGCCCCCTCTGGGTCTAGATTGGATATTGGGAAGAAATTCTTTTCAATGAGACTCTGGCACAAGTTGCCCAGAGAAGCTGTGGCTGCCCCTGGATCCCTGGAAGTGTCCAAGGCCAGGTTGGATGGGGCTTGGAGCAACCTGGGCTAGTGGAAGGTGTCCCTGCCCATGGCAGGGGTGTTGGAACTGGATGGCCTTTAAGGTCCTTTCCAACCCAAACCATGCTGTTATTCCATGTATACATGCTGTTATTCCATGTACACGTGCTGCTCCAGGTGCACGTGGTCACCACGCAGGTTCTCAGCCCTGCCCGGTGTCTCTGGCTTGCATTTAACACTCCACCTGCCACCAGAATGGAAATTAGGGGCAGAAATGCAGCATCCCTATAGACACAGGCTGCATTTTCTTACTGACCTTGCTGGGTGCAGAAGAGACCAGTCCCAGGCCCTTTTGTGTTAGTGCCACTCCTAGATTTTGGCTGTGCTGCCTCATTTCATCCTCCTGTAGCATCCATTTAATTCCAGGAGGAACACACTCCAGCTGTCCTTAAGGGAGGATGCACCCCCAGGCACCAGCCTCCTTCTGCTCTGGAATCTGCCCTTGCTGGTGTGGGGGCTCCTTGGCTGGCAGGTCATTAATTGCAATCAGGGAGGAAAATAGTTCCATTTTCTGAGAGAACTTGTGATATTTCAAAACTTTTCTTTTTTTTTCCCCCAGCTCATAGTGGCCAATTAGTTTTGTTTTTTTTAATAAGAAATGTTCCTGAAAGCTGTTTTGGAAGGCACTGATTCCATTTAGTAATTGGAGAATGATTCATTTAGATTTCGGAAGTTCTCATTTGGGGTTTTATTTCAGTTTTCAGTAAATTGCATAAGATTTCAAAATAAAAAGTCATTCTGAAACGAAGCATTACTTTTTTTTTATGTTTTTTTTTTTTTCATTAAAATGAAACATTTGGGCATCTGTGATTTCTTGCTTCCCCAGAAGCCTTTACCAGCTCTAGAGACTGAGCAAAGCAGGACGTCAACACTGTTGGTTTAGGAGGAACTGACATTTGCTGCGGAGGGAAAAGGGTTTGTTTAAGCATCTCCAGTTCTCCCTACTGCGGAGGTACCGGAGCCAGGAGTTGGCTCTGCTCTCTGCACTTCTCTGCTCATCTCTGAGGAGCTGCTCGTGTCCTTTGTGTGTCCTTCTGACACCCAAGATCCTCACCAAGGTTGGCTTTGCATCCCGGTTCCAGAGGATGGGCCGGGAGCGCTCCCTCACTCCTGGACCATGGCAATAGGATACAGTGGCCTCCTCTAGGCATCCTCACCCCATGACAGAAGCAATGGCATAAGAGTCACAGATATGGGCCATCCCAGTCACCTTCCTGGATCCCTTTGGCTCTGGGTTAGTCAAGGGATGGCCAAAATCTCCCGCACGCAATTCCTCAGGCTGAGCTGACCTGGATTAACTGGGTAACTTCATCAGCAGTGATATCTGTGAGACACTTCCGAAGCCATAGGAGAGTTTTTTTGGATTCCCTATGAAAAGACAGCCCTGTTTAGAAGGGGTTTATGCCATCCTCTGGGAGTGGACACCTACTCCAGTGCCTGGGAAGTGACCCTCCACATCCTCCTGCTCTCCATCCCTTCCCATTTGCCCTGTAGCCACAGGATGCTTGTATGTCCAGAAATTACAACTCTCCCTTCTAACATGATATGGAGGGATAAAGGCACTTAAACAAGTTGTTTTCTACAGAGTGAGGGATTTGTCTGGAGGGGGAGGAAGGTTTGTTATCCATACTCAGACTCATTGCCAGACCAGGGGAAAAAAAAAAAGGGAAAAGTTCCAAAGTGCAGCTCCTGTTGTCTCATCTCAGCAGGAAACCTGATCAGATGCTGCTTGCAGGGGCTCATTGATTGTCCCTGGCTTTAACTTTCTTGCTCAAAGTCTTCTGAATCACTAGAGAGTCTCAGGTAACCCAAGCTGCCCACAGATGCTGCAATAAGACCTTTATTTGAAGGGTCTTTTCCTTGCTTGACTTTCTGCTGTCTGAAAGCCCGCGACTGTCTTTCAGGCTGAGGGTTTTTTTTCCCTTTCTTTTCCCCTTTACTTCGTCTCTTTTCCTCCCCAGTCTTTTCCTCCAGTGCTACGTGGGGAAGGGGCATTGGGAAGGGCTTGTGTGGGTCAGGCTTCAGGGACCCAGCAGGGCAGGAGGGTGGAATATCATTCCCCATCCTGGGCTCTAACAGAGAGTGAGAAAAGAGGGGTTGTCTCACCCTTGGGAGGGTTTGTGTCTGAACACTCCTTGCACTCTGGCAGGTTTGGTGCTGTGACCACCTCCCCAGGGAGCCTGTTCCAGTGCCCAGCCACTCTCTGGGTATCACAATTATGGCTGGGACCTTTTTCTTGCAGAAAAAAGTCTTTTATATCCTTCCCTGCCTTCACATTGTCTTGCTATGGGTCAGCTCTTGGTGCCTTCAGATACCTGGGAGACCCGCTACATGCCAGAGGTACATTATAATTGTCCTCACCTTCCTAAAGATGGATCAGCCACATGGAAAACAAATGGCTTTGGGCTCAAATACTGCTTTTCCTTGGAAATCTGTATCAGAAATCCCCATCAGAAGGGAGGCTCTTAGCTTCTTCACTTGCTCCCCATCAGAAGGGAGGCTCTGAGCTTCTTCACTTGCTAAGTCCAACATCCCTGTGTGTCTGAGGTATCTGGGGGCATTTCTCACTGCAACAGGAGATTTCCAGTTACATGAGGGGGGAGAAAAACATAAACGCTGTGAGGGGTAAGGAATTGCAGGAAATCTGAAGTCTTTCCATTGGTTTGAAAGTCTCCAGTCAGTTGTTTGTTAGCGTTAGTGCTGCCCATCAGCAAAGGTAGGAGTGAACCAGCAGTCAGGATGCCTTGGTTTGACTCCTCCCAGGTCGCAGCTGGCCTGGGAACCCCTTCCATCTGATAGCAAGGGAAAGTGGAGCCACCTTCCCCTCAATTGGCCTTGGCACGGGGTGATTCCCACTTCTTCTCAGGCACTTATGGAAACTGGAGATGGCATTTCAGGCTGGGGACAGAGGGGAGGGCAGCAGGGGGGCTCCATGCAGTGACACTGGCCCTTTCTGCACCGAGCCCTGATAACCTTCAATCTGCCTGCTGAGGTACAGCTAAAGAACCCATCATGTCACACCTCGGCGCTGCCTCGCCTTTGGAGCAGAGGAAACAGCCCCAAATGTGGCAGCTCTCCAATGGCCTTTTGAAATGAGATCGGGGCTCTTAGTCCAGGCAGGAGGAGGAGGAGGGAATTCTTGGGGCCGGGAGTGTGGCTATTGATGGTGATAAAGCCCCGAGTGACACGGAGGGTCCTGGGAATCCCATTTCACTACAGATGGGTGATGACACTGAATAAAACCCTCTGGACCAACCCTGTACCGCAGAGCAGAACATCCAACCACCAGTCCTGGAGAGCTGACCCATCGCTACGTCCGGCACCGCTGACGTCCTTGCATCCCTTAAATGCCACTGTGTCCCTTTTGGGAGCACTTTTCCTGCTCTGCCCTTCACAGGTTGATTATCTCTGTGGCTGTACCTGCCTGAGGCGACTCGGGGACAGCACTGGGCACTGTGGACCATAAGACGCAGGCGTGTGGTAAATGTGTTTTGATAACAACCTCCTTCTCCTTGATTAGCTTATTTTGCTAGAGGGCAGCAGGGAGGGGGGTGAAGATAATTACTTTGTGCAGTGGGTTCCAGCAGAAGCTTTCTCCCGATGCAACCCTCTGAGTTAGGTGTCCTACTTGGGATTTGTCCTCATCGCAGAGACACTGGCGAGCTCGGGTTTGATGCTGCAGAAAAGTCCAGCCTTTGCAGAGAAAGATCTCTGGGGGTTTCCTCTTCTGTGATGTGAAACACTCACACAGCCCCCAGTCAGCTGGGAGGTGTCTCGTGTGCTTGGACATGCAGTGAGAGAGAGATAAAGGTGCTCAGTGGTACTTCCAGAGGACCTCCTGAGTGCTGGTTCCCTGACTGGGGACACCCCGGTGTCACCTCAGCGTGGCACTTGCTCTGGGACACTACCCACCGGTGGGTGTCATGTCTAGATATCCCACAGTAGGTATCTCGGGAGGGAACAGGGACAGGGAAAAGTTGTATGGCCACCCCGATCAGCTTAAAAAGCTTGTCAGATGCGCGCTGGGGCTGAGAAGCAAAGTTACAGGGAAGGAGCGTGACCCAACTTGGGTTATAAAAAGATTTAGATATGGAGTAGCAACACAAGGCCTTAATTCAAGTGCCTAAACACAGATGTATGGAGAACATGAGGAGACTCTGAAATGTAGGTGTTTTTATTCACACAAGTTGCTGAATTCAGCTGCCCATCCCTGCTGTCTGCTGCAACTGGGGCACCTGAGGAATCCGAGATGTTCACCCATGGCTGACAGATAGGACACTGACTCTTTTGGAGATCCATTTCCTCTGGAGGATAAGGACCAGCTGGTGTCCTGAGGCGATGACAAGTGACTTTAGGCCCCTGTAGGCTGGCAACAAAACAGAGCCTAACCTCAGGTTGGGATGTCCTCCCCCCCCAGATTCTCAGAATGGTCAAAACTCTACTGGTTTGACTCTACAGCTTGACCAGCCTCACTCCTTCCGTGACTTCTAAAGTCTTCCAGTGTCCTAATTTGCAATAAAGCAGACCTGGGCTTTCCTGCAAGGTCGTGCCACTCACCGAGAGCCACGAGACAGGGATGGGTCAGGAAAGTGGCCTGGTGGCCGGGCTGTTGGGAGGGACCCGCTCTCCGCTCTCCGGCTCGCTCTCAGGTGCTCCCTGGTGCCTCTGCGGCCAATGGTCTGCCAATGAGGGGAAATGGCACTGCAAACGAGCTCTGCCCAGGGTGGGGGAACATCAGCCTGCCACTTCCACTGCTGCTTCCCTGACATTCCATCATCCTCCCCCTGTGACAGCTCTCAGAAGGGAGCGGAGGGCTGGAGGGTCAGGAGGAGATTCCTCCTAAAGAAAAGCACGGCAAACCTTTGAGGTTTATCGTTATCCAGGCTCAGTGTCTCCATGGATCTGCACACACACACTCCTATCCATAAACACAGGCCATCAGAGAGTCATAAAATCATAGAAGGGCTTGGCTTAAAGGGGACCTTAAAGATCTTCTCATTCTACCCCCTGCCATGGGCAGGGACACCTTCCACTGTCCCAGGTTGCTCCAAGATCCAGCCAGGCCTTGGACACTTCCAGGGATCCAGGGGCAGCCACAGCTTCTCTGCCCAACCTGTGCCAGGGCCTGCCCACCCCCCCAGGGAAGAATTTCTTCCTAATATCTTGTGTTTCACCCTCCCATGTGCAATGACCTGCCAACAAGTCTCCCCGTGTGCCACCAGCACCTCTCTTTCCAGCCCCCAACTCTCCCTATTGCTCCCACGTCCCTCTGCACTCCATCCCCAGCAGAGCTGCAGAGGCAGATCCTTTCTTTTCCTTTTGGCTCTGTACAAGGAGATTTTATTTTATTTTATTTTATGATAATTTTAGAGACAAGAATTGGGTATTTTTGGAACAAGTTTCCCAGGAAAGTGGTCATGGCCCCAGACCATGAATCCAAGAAGTGTTTGGACAGTGGCCTCAGGCATATAGTGGGATTTTTGGGGTTGTCCTGTGCTGGGTGAGGAGCTGGACTCAGTGATCCTTGTGGGTCCCGTTCACCTCAGGGTGTGCTATGATTTTATCTCCCTTCTTGGCTGTACTGTGGTCCTGGCTGTGAGAGTTCACAGGGGCTTCTGAGGTTGAAGCTGATTATCTCATCCTGCTGATGGGGCTTTGTTTTGCGGGGAGTCCTCCTTGCTTTGCTACGAGCACAGTCTCTTCCTCCTAGCCCCAACCATAAACATATTTCTTCTGTTCGGTGAGTGGATCTGAGCAACTCATGGCCCTGTTTTCTTAAACATCTTGTCTTCCATTGTTTTCCACTTCAGATATGTCCTTCAGCAGCTTTTGAATAGCACACTGTCAGTTTACAGCAGGAGCCATCTCCCAGGGCAGACACAGATGTTTTAGTTCCATGAATTACAGGAGCCAGACAACAGCCTGATCTCTGGCCTGTGGGGAGATATAAAAGTCTCTCCCTCATGTACAACAGAACATTCAAGTAGAATGAGAGGCAGATGTGGGCATGGAACGACATTTCTTCCCTCCTATTCCGATGCCAAATAGATAGGACCAAAATAATGTCTTCCAGGGTAATGGGTGCATTTTTAAGAGTCTTATCCCTGGAGCCAGAGCTGCACTGGAGTGGCTAAGACAGCTGGATGCCAAAAAACTGGGATATTCAAAGAAAATACCTTTTCTTGCCATCCTGCCACGGAAGAGGCTGAAATCACAGCGAAGAACAGATGTGTTTGGTGTGAATTTCTCCTGCCACTGGCTGGGGGCTTCTTTGTGTGCTGCAGGACATGGGGCAGCCCCACTTGGAATACAGCACCCCCCCAGCCCCTGCTAATGGGAGGAAAAGCAGGTTTCTTATTATTTCCCTCCACCATTTGCTTCCCAGCAACTGCACCAGCAGTTAATGTGTCTTTTTTTTTTCGGTTGTCTTGTGGCAAAAAAAAAAAAAAAAAAAAAAAAAAAAGAAAAAAAAAGAAAGTTGAGAGCAGGGAAATACTTTGAGGAGGAGGAGAAATTCTGGAGGGTCTGCTGGGACACAATGGAGGAGCTGGAGGGTGATTCTGCCTAACGTGGATAAAAGGATTTGAGATGTTGTGAGTAACTCGAGGAAGTGGGAATTGGTGTGGGCTGAAGGACTGAGACACTGCTGTAGAGACAAGATCTGGGCCAGTTTCTGACCAGAGAAAACAAGTTCTGGACCCCTCGGTACATTTAGAAAGGGATGTCAGCATGATCCACCGGGTACAGATTTTTCCTTAGGCAAGAGAGAGCACAATTAATTTCCCTGCTGTGCTATAGATACTTTGCATGATTTTGGACAAGTTACTTAGGATGGGTTTTATCTCATCCACTACTAAGCTTCAGTTTCCACTACTAAGATTCAGTAACCAGGGAAGAGAGGGACTTTTTCCTGAACACATTCCTTTGTAACCCTGAATTGCCCTCTGGAGGGGCCAGTTTCTTTTGGTACCTACTGGTGAAACCTAAATGACTATATCAAATAATGCCCGTCTTAAAATTACTGCAATCCTTGACTTCCCTGCGTTTTAATCCTTTCTTTGTAGGAGGGGAGTAACATTTCCTCACCTCATGGGTGGATGTGAGATCCTAAACTTAAAGGACTTTGGGATGATGAGTGACTTGCAGGAGTCCTGCAGGGAGCTGCTTGTAATGATTGCAGGCTCCCAGACAGTAAAATGTGTGTATANATGTATAAAGCATGAAAATAATCATTTCATCTCACCTGTGACTGAGTAAGTTTTGGGTTTGTTTAATTAAAGCAGAAGGAGCCTTGTCAGGCATGGCAAGGTGCAGACACACACGTAGCTCCTTGGTTTAACCTGTGCCCTTCTGCTAGAGCAGAGGTGGCACCAGAAGGGTTAAGGCAGACAGGAATGAAGCAAAGGCCCCTGTGCCTTGCCGGTCCCTCCTATATGTCATTCCCAGTGCCTCCTGCCCCTCTGCCCCAGGCACCAAAGGACATCTACATTTTAATTGAGACATGTTAAGAAAATAATCTCAATCTAACTCACCCATGCCTGGGAGGCTTCTCCCTGGTTACCTTGGTGCAGATGCTGAACACACATTTTGGGGGTGGGGGTGTTAGTTCTCTCTCTCTTTTTTTTTCCATCCTTGCTTGATTCTTAGGTCTGGGGAGAAGGGCTGGAGCTGTCAGGAAAAAGTAGAGCGGAAAGGGCAGGACCTCATTTGGATCTCCTTTGAAAATGGGAGTGGCATGCAAAACCCAGGCACTGTGCACCCAGAGGTGCCTGGCTCTTGAGGACCCTAGGAACCCAGAATTCACAAGGGTGTGTCCTCTGGGTGCAGGTGCATCCTCTCTTCCCTCCCTCTGATCCTCTGGAAGGAGTAGAAAAGAGGACGAATGGTTCAGATGCTTGAAGCACATCCTTGCCTGCAGCTGGATGAGAAGGAAAGGGGGTGAAGCGAGGCCCTTTTAGGATTTCACTTTTAGTGATCGTAGAATCAGAACAGTTTGACTTGGAAGTGACCTTTTAAAGGTCATCTAGTCCAGTCCCCCTGCCAGGAGCAGGGACACCTTCAACCAGATCAAGTTGCTCAGAGCCACATCCAACCCAACGTCGGATATTTCCAAGGATGGGGCATCCACCACCTCTCTGGGCAACCTGTGCCAGGGCCTCATTGTAAACACTTCTCTCATAGCTAATCTAAATCAACCCCCTCTCAATTTAAAACCATTATTAACGAGTCGCCTGCATTAATGGGGCCCCACCCTTGTGGCTCAGAGCGGAGGTGGGGACGTGACCACACCAAAACCAAACCCCTCTTGTCCTGTGGCAGACCCAAACCTTCACCATAAAGAGGTGCAAGTTTTGTCTGCAGACTTTCTAAGCCACAGCAGAGGATCAGGAGCCCCCACCCCAATCTGTCCTTTCCCTTGGCACCCCAGGAGCTGGGAACAGGCAGCCAGACACGTCCCACCTCCAGCCCCAGTTTGGAAGGGATGCCAGCCAGCCCTGCCAAGGAGCACTGAATTATTTTGTGCAAGGCAAAAGGGCAGGATTTCAGTTCAGATAACACTGGCCTGGCCTGTCTGTTCCTAGTCTCTCAGAGCTTGCCTGGCCTGATAAGGTGTTATCAGAGCAGAGCATCTCTGTTGGAGCCACCAGAGATGTGGCGGGACCAGAGGTGGCTTTTCTTCAGGCTGCCCTGGCCCTTTTCCACCCAGCACCTCTAAAGAGCCAGCCAATTAATAATGGTAGGAGGATGAAGTTGGGATGCTTGCCAAGAGCTTTAGCTCTGTGCTTTTCTCAGGGAGAGGAGAAAATGCAAACGTGGATGAGAGTGAATCAACCTGATCCCTTCCTTATTTTCACCCAGCCCCAGTCCTGCAAACAAGGCCACAAATAACTTTCAGTGGATGAGCGACCCAGAAAGCAGAATGATTTTTCCATCTTATATGGCCTCATATGATTTAATTTCTGGGAATGGTTCTGAATTTTACAGTATTTCTGGGAAGGGTCTCAGTATGCCTGGATATCAGAGTGATTTTCTGTGTGGTAGGGAGTTAATTCTTACCATCACTGTTAGGACAGCAATGAGTCTCTGCTCTCTGTTCCCTTCTCTGCTCTCAAGGACCAGAGGCAAAAAGCTGACCTGGAGAATTCCTTGCGAGCTTTATCTGATGGAGGATCACAGAATCATAGAACCCTAGGATGGTTTGGGTTGAAAGGGACATCAATTCTCATTCCAACCCCTCACCTTGGGCAGGGACACCTTCCACTAGACCAGGTCGGCCCAAGTCCCATCCAGCCTGGCCTTGAGCACTTCCAGGGATGGGGCATCTGGATTAGGATCTGGAAAGGTTGGTGAGAAGGGAAGGAAAGTGGACTTATTGCATAAACTCATCTGGCCAATTGACAGAATATCATTTGATGGCCTCTTGAGCTGTTCAGGAACACATCAGTCCAGTTATTGAGTGTTGTACTTAATCAGCTATTGATTGGGGTGAGTTGGAGAGGTCAGCCTTCCCCACTACCCCCATTCCCAAATTAAAAACTAAGAGGAGAAGTAAATGCTTTGACTTTTTCATTCTGCCTGGATGTTCAGGGAATTTACTGTTGATAAACTTGCCCCCCTCCCCGCAATCCTTCAGAGTGAAAGCATTAAATGAATTATAGCAAAATCAATTAATACTAACAGTGTCTATTAAATATTGCACTCTGGAGCTTTGCAGGAGTGCATTGCTGCTCTGATATGATCGTGCCATCATTAACATAATATAAAGAATCAAAAAATCGATAGCTTGCTGAAGCCCAAAATTAAGGCCAAGTGGTGTTAGACCGTATCTTTAAACATCTGAAATGGCAACTTGTCTCTGTCATGTACAACCTATTTGCAGATGAAACATCTCTCACAAAATAGATGGGAATTTGTTGGCCCGCCTGTCCCTCCTGCAGCTGCTCTCTTGGGATACTTGGCATGAGGGTTGGCTCACTTTTTTCGACAGCATGGACACAAACGGAGGAGAAAATCTCATCAGGGTTAAACTGGCATAATCATAGAACCATAGAATCGATTGGGTTGGAAAAGCCCTCCGAGATCATCAAGTCCAACCCTTGGTCCAACTCCAGTCACTTTACCAGATCATGGCACTCAGTGCCACGTCCAATCTCAGTTTAAAAACCTCCAGGGACGGTGAATCCACCCCCTCTCTGGGCAGGCCATTCCAATGCCTGAGCACTCTCTCTGGAAAGAATTTTTTTCTAATATCCAACTTAAATTTCCCCTGGCAGAGCTTAAGCCCGTGCCCCCTGGTCCTAAAGGGACTCCAGAGCAGGCACAGGGTCACTGCATCGGTGGAAGTATCTCTGTAGGATGGAAAAAGGGACAAGGTGTCTTCTCCCACTGAGCTGATTTATATTTTACAGTGTCAATGTTGTGGAGTTTCTTTAGCCTGAGGTACCGGGCTTAGAAATTATAACTCTTCTGACCGCACTGAAAAAAAATAAAAGAAATGGAGCAGGAGAGGCTTTTGGAAGGGCTAGGAGAGATGTTTGAGCAGGAAGAGGCTGGCATGGGTCTCTTCCAGCACAGTGCCATAGAGTGGCTTGGGTTGGAAGGGACTTTAAGGATCATCTCATTCCAACTCCCCTCCCGTGGACAGGGACACCTTCACTAGAGCGAGTCAAGGAAATAAAGGTGGGCAGAGGCAGGACTTTTAGTGTGGGTTTAGGGATTAAATGCCCATGAAAAAGAAAGATGTGAATGGTCCTGGCTCAGGAGGGAGTGGGTATAAACTGGGCACTCAGTGCACAAGGGAGAAGAAGATTTTTGGCTGGGAGGAGAGTATGTCTGAACTAATAAGTGCTGAAAAGAAAGCCTCGTTTGTGACAAAGCTTGACAACAGTGCTGTGCAAACGGCTGTGGAGGGGCTGCCTGCAGAACCCCTGGGGGGATCAGGTGGGCCCTTCCACCTCTGTGCTGTGTGGGAGGGAGAACTGCCCCTTCTCAGCTCTCGTTTAGGACCCTGACCCTGACCTGCCAGCTCTGTGCATGCACGTGTTCCCCTGTCCAGGGATCTCAGGGGTCACCTCACACACCCAAAGGCTGGCACATAAATTTAAGACCCTCAATCTACCATCTTAATCCGACCCCTCTACCTTTGGAGCTCAGATTTTCCATCTGATGTCACAATCCCAGGGCTCCTTTGGTTTGCCAAGTCTGGGAAAAAGGGGGGCTTTGAGTCATGGCACAGAACATCAGCTTTTACCCCGAGGGCAGGTGTTGTGGGAGTACAAATGGTGTTGCCAGCTCGTGATCCCTAGGGAGAAGTGTTGGGTTTTGGGATTAAGGTGTTCCGATTGGAAGGATTTGAGGTGACAGGGACGATCCCTGGTGGAGTTTATAGCAACACAATAGAGCAATCCTTCCATCAGGTTAGGGAGAGGGAGGCTTTTATGGCAAATTTAACAGGCAGGAATGCCTTGCAAGATGTTGGAGAAAGAATGAACCATATAAGTAAGATCTCACCCTGGGTGTTATCCATCCTTCACACCATGGGTGTGTCTTCAGAGGCAGAGACCACAGGAGGAAAACAAGGAGATGTTCTATGATAGAATCATAGAATAGTTTGGGTTGGAAGGGACCTTAAAGATCATCAGGTTTCAACCCCCTGCTCCAGGCAGGGACACCTTCCACTTTCCCAGGTTGTTCCAAGCCCCATCCAACCTGCCCTTGGACACTTCCAGGGATGGGGCAGCCACGGCTTCTCTGGGCAACCTTTGCCAGTGACCCCACCACCCTCACAGTAAAGAGTTTTTTCCTGATATCTAATCTAAACCTACTCTTTTTCAGTATGAAACCATAATTTGTCAGGAAATAAACATGTAGGTGTGTTTCTGAGGGCAAAGGGGCATCCAGAAAGACTCCAGTGGGAAGAATTCTGTGGTCTTGGTCCATATAACATAGTAGTAATTAAGACAACACGGAATGTTATTAGGCACTGGAAGACCTATAGTACAAAGTTATTAGAATATAGTTTGGCTTGTTACTCCTTGAAACAATTCCTGGACATGTTTGGGAATTATTTGGTCAAGGACGGTTTCCACTAGATGTTCTGGAAGTTAATAGAGTTAAGAGAGATCAGACCATGTCATTTGGCCCCAGGATTAGAGAATGTTTCCTGGTATTGTTCAATACACTTAATGGGATGTTGCCACGGCTCCCAATTGCAAAGAGCGAGGAGGAAAATCCTGGAGGAAAGGCACAAACTTTGGAGATAACGGGCTAAAAATCAACAGCTTTATGGAAGCATTTTCTTAAATGCAAAGCCAGAGTGAGTGTGTCAGTGCATTAGTTAAGAAAACAGAGTCTGAAAAGTTCACGAGGAATAAGGAAACCTTTTCAAAGAGTGGGAGCTGACACAGGAAGGAGCATGTTTGTTGTCAGTTAAATAAAAATTAGGCAAGAAAGGTTTTGAAGGTTGAAACTCACTGTCTAGAGGTGAAGTCATAACACGCTTTTGTCCCTGAAAAGTGATTGGATTGGAACCTGATAAAATTCAGGTTAAAGCATCAAAAATCAATCCCAATGAATGTCCTTTTTAATCAGGGCACATGAAAACGGGCAATCAGACAGAATTAAATATGTTCTTGCCTCTGTGCACATGCTAACACTGCGCTTTAAAAGGAGATGCTAATGGGATACACAGCCTGAAACCTGGATAAAAGGAAGCTCATTTATGGCATAAATCACACGGGAACAATAGAGGAGGCCAAAACGGTAAAGAAAAGGCTTTTATGTTACGGGAGATGTAAAACCAAAGAAAGAAAATAGGGTCAATGTGTGCACAAGTGACAAGGGGTCTCTAGGGAAGGGCACGGCGCTAAGGCTGGTTTATTGACCACTTGAAGAGGGTGACAGTGACAGTGACATGCTGGGAGAAATCCAGAAGGTTGGGAGGGCAGAAAAGGTGGTAATGAGAGAATTCAGGTGGCCTTGTAGGCACTGTGCAAATGTCACAACAGCCGGGGCTCGTACCTGTGAACCCACTAAAAGAGAAACAACTCTGGGTTTACTCTTGATTTACTCACAGGATGCGCTGCAGGACACAGCGATCAACGCATTGCTCTGTAAGAGTGACCACACAGGGCTTAAATTCAGTGTCCTGTAGCAGCAGAACGAGATGAATAAATCAAAATTACAGTAAAGTTCAGCTCCAGAGTGGAAACAACCTAAAAAGGAGGCAGCTTGTTAAAAGTAGTAGACACAACAGCAAAGTGATTCATGGTATCTTGCATAAAGGTCTCATGTAAGAGGCTTGTTGTTAAATGACCTATGAAAAAATGCCTGAAAGATGGTAAAAGGGAATTTAAAAGAACAAGTTTAAAAGACCTGCTTAAACAGCAAGGCGAAGAGACACTACTCAAAACTGGAAGTTGCACTCAAAGGAAAAAAAAAAAAAAAGGAATAAAAAGATCAGTAAGTGTGGGGTGTGAATTGCAAACCAATCATCAGACAGCCCACAGAGGAAACACATTGCTAACCTCAGAAAAACAAATAATTACAATTTAACCAGGCTCCCCACAAAAGTTTGTGTTCTAAAGGGCACAAGCTGCTTGAAATGTTGGAGGGTTCTGTAAAAAATGCTTTTGGAGCAGAAAAGTGGTATTCACTGAAAGATTTTGGGAAGCTCTGGTATGAAATTGTCCCATTATTAAATCTGCTCTGCACCTCCTTACTTACATTGGCCTTTTTGCAGGAAGAATGAAAGGTAGAAAACATTTTTTTTTTTAAAAGACAAACTCCTGAAGGATCCAAACCAGGAATTTGAATCAAGGAATGTGAATTCAGGTTGTCACTGCCCCATCCCTGGAGGTGTTCAAGGCCAGGCTGGAGCAGTCTGGTCTAGATGCAGGTGTCCATGGAGGAGGGATTGGAATTAAATGATCTTTAAGATCCCTTCCAACCCAAACTGGCCTAGGAATCTGGGATTCTATTGAATTTTTACCCCCCATTAATTTGGTTGAGACGTGATTAAGAACACATTAATAAAAAAAGCATGTGACACGTTGGGGGAGGGCAGTGGGTGTCACAAGTCAATTATTGTTCTTTAAATAAACCGAAGTCCATGTGATATGGATGATGTGGTTAATACAAAGGAATTTATACTTTTCCCATAGCTAGGGAATTTCAACTACGCTGCCACAGGACAGGAAGATGAGTCTTTTGATAGATTAGTAACGGGTTCAAAGATGGGAAATAAAGACTATGAATAAAGGGTTATGATGGAGGGAGGTGATACCTGGGAGGGTCCCATGGGAATGTCTGCCGAGGGTGTATTTATAAATGAGCCAAAAATGGGTGAAGAATGAGGCAGAAAAGGTAATTGGTGATAGAGAGTTTTTCAGGGTTGTCAGAAGTACACAAGGAGAGATTGTGTGACTTGGCAATTTTCGTCTTAAAAGAGAGATGACTGAGAGGGCAACAATGCATCCAGACAATCATGAGTGTAATGAAGAAAGTGAATAGGGGATGATTACTCCCCATTTCTCATAACACAAGATCCAGGGAACTTTATATGAGATTATCGAGCGGAATATTAAAACAAACAGAAGAAAGGACATTTTCATATAGTGTGTCATTCATCTGTGCAACATTGTGAGGCACATTAGGGAGGCCAGAATTACAACTGCCTGAAAAGCAATTAGACAAATTAATGAAAGAAAGATCTGTTGAGAGCTGTTCAATGCGATGACATCAGGGCAGGCTCCAGGTCAGGCACTCCCCTTGTCAGGGTTTGCTGGAAGCTGGGAGCTTAAACCAGGGGAATTTTCGCTTTATTATCTTGTTATTTTTTTTTGCCCAAGTATCCCTCTGTTGGAGTCAGAGACAGAATGAATGGATCTGTGGATATTTGGGCTGAGCTACTGCAGCCTTTTCTATGTTTCTGCATTTTCAAGAGCCCTCTCAAGCGTCAGTTTGTACACCTTTTAAATAATCCTCCCCTGATCTGTGGCCTTCCTAGCACAGCACCCAGTACTGACCCAGAGCAGTTGATGTAGAGCATGATGAGCATCTCACCATTCCCATCCAGCCTAGATGAGTCTGGAAGCCCTTTGCAGACATGAGGCCACCAAACTACTCTTCACCCTGCCCAGCATGCCTTGGAGGTGGCTTTGGCTCTGACGTTGGCCAACAGTGTGCCCAGGTGGCCAAGAAGGCCAATGGGATCCTGGCCTGGATCAAAAACAGTGTGGCCAGCAGGAGCAGGGCAGGGATCCTTCCCCTGGACTCTGCCTTGGTGAGGCCACACCTGGAGTGTTGTGGTCAGTTCTGGGCCCCTCAGTTCAGGATGGACATTGAGGGGCTGGAGCGGGGCCAGAGAAGAGCAACAAGGCTGGGGAAGGGACTGGAACACAAGTGCTATGGGGAGAGGCTGAGGGAGCTGGGGGTGTTTGGTCTGGAGAAGAGGAGGCTCAGAGGTGACTTCCTCACTCTCTATAACCACCTGAAGGGAGGTTATAGCCAGGTGGGGCTTGGTCTCTTCTCCCAGGCACTCAGCAATAGGACCAGGGGGCACGGGCTGCAGCTCTGCCAGGGGAAATTGAAGNCTGGTTTGGCTCTTTGGAATGATGTTTGGCCATTTCCCTCTGCTGCCTGGAGCAAGAGCTTCTCCTCCATTCTGGTCCTGCTCACAGACTCCATCTCCCTCTCACCAGCTGTGGCTTTTGCTGCGCCACAGTCCACGCTGGGCTGAATTGTGTTCGATTAGCTCAGTAAATCCAGGAAAAGGAAGCCAAGATCATCACAGGAGCCTTTCAGCAGCAGCAGCAGCAGCAGCAGCAGCGGGGAGTCCAAATCCCCATTAAAACGTGCTCTCAGCTCATCTCGAGTCGCTCATTTTTGCTGTCTCCCTCCATCTCATCCTTTGTTTTCTTGCCTTTGATTGCACTCGAAGTTTGTATCAGTGTTGTCATGGTGAGTCTGTTAGGACGTGGTCTTTTCCCTGCGGACCAGGCATCAGGAGTCCTGGTTTCCATTTAAAACTCTGCCACTGAGGCTCGATGGACAAGTGATGTTTCTCCTGTAGATCTCAGGTGACTCAAAGGCTTTGTTCCCCCCAGGCACACGGGGAGGAGATGTGCTGGATTTATGGATTTCCTCTGGGTGTGTGATGGGGGATGCTCTAAGGATGGATTTTGAATGACAACTTTATCCGCTCATCTAAACGATTCCAGCTCGAGGTGTGTCAATGTCACAACCACCAGCTGGTCTCAAATCCAACCTGCCAGTCACTGTGACAAGGCCGTGAGAGATAGGAGGGTGGAGAAATCCCTGAGCTGATCTACAGGCAGTCCTGAGGGAATTACTGCATGGATCCTCTGGACTTATTCCCTCCAAGATTTAAGAAATGCCTGAATATGGAAGTCAGAGCATCTCCCCTGATTATGTGAGAGCTGTGCCCACTGTGAGCTCTGGGATGAGTTGGTGGGCATCTATTCTGGTCAGACTGGGAATAGAGAAAGAGTTATTTTAGCAGGATAAATTCCTTGTGCCAAAGAGGGATCTGACTTGTTGCTGCTTCTGCCTCCTCTTTCACAGCCACCTCCAGACATCGACTTCTCACTGCTGAGGATCCCCTTTCTTTGCATGTGATAATTGCTAATGATCCGAGTGGGAGAGTAAGGAAAGAAATCTATAAAGTAAACATGAACTGAGATTGAGCTGTTTTTGAAGTGATGGAGGGAAGCTGCAAACAAAAAAACCCCATCCTAGTAGCAGGATGAAAATAGTCCCAGCCTGCATCACCCAGCACCCCACAGACCCTCTGAGTGGTAGCACAGACTTTCAGCCCATGTTCCACGAAAATGTCCGTAGCTGGAGTGTGTTTCTCAAGTTGTACCGTGGTTATTCCTCCAAAGGAATTAAGTTATTAAATATCTTTGAACTCTGTGACTCTCCCTCCTCTGCCTCCGCCCAGGTCTGTGTACGTGTCATTGCAAACTGGCACTGTCACTCATCTGACGGACGGATTTCTTCTCTGAGTGTTGTGTCTTGTGCCTTGGGAAGGGCTCCCTGTGTCTGGCTGAACATCCAAGCTGCCAGAAATCCCTGATTCTTTCCTTTAAACATCAGCACAGCCATGAAACCAGAGTGAACAATTCAAGGTTAATACCGGCACAAGAAATAAACTTTGTATTTCGGGGGCTGTTTGCAGACCAGGGAGTTGGGTCTTGCTGGGTGGGAATAGGGATTTGCTCCTCAAGGAGTGCTGGTCCAATTGATGCTTCTTCACCAGTCACTCCATGGGTGCTGCACATGCTTTAATTAGATATTGAATCGTCGAGGAGAAATGATGCTCCACCTTTATCTGAGGTCAGCATCCCCCACCTGCTGTGCCTGAGCTGGCAGTGGAGGCAGAAGGTTTGTACCTGCCCGTGACCTTCCTCTAATGATTTGGAATCCATATTATGGACCTTGCAGCACAAGGCAGCCAATGCCAGGTGTTAAATTAATAAGCTGAACCAGGTTTTCTGATCAGTGCTCTGGGCTGCTTGCCATTCCTTTTTTTCTCCTCAACATCAGATAAAATAACCCAGGGCTTTGGTCAGAGGTGTTTTGCATGTGTGATATTGAGAACACTTTGGAATGTTTTGGGTGTTTTTCCTACTGGGTAAGAATGAAAAAAAACAATGGGGAAAACTGATGAAGTCAGGGAAACAAGCAATCAGAAAGCTGATGCTGGTGGAAGAGTTTCTAAAGGTGATCACAAGCATCCACTGGAGCTCTAGTTTACAGTAATGCTGGTAATTTGTAGCTCAGGTGAACTGAAAAAAACAAGGAAATATAGTGCTGGAAAGATTTTAATCCATACTGGAACCCATTCAGCCATGGGATGTGGAAGAACAACTCCCCAACTCCTAAGCATTTGCTCACAAATCCTGTTTAATAACAGGCTGTGCAACGTGTCATCGTTGTGGCAAAAAAATTAGTTAAATCCATGTAGTGCAGATAAAACAATCAACAGGGTGG
The DNA here is from genome assembly GCA_013396735.1 of Grallaria varia. NCBI lineage: Eukaryota > Metazoa > Chordata > Aves > Passeriformes > Formicariidae > Grallaria > Grallaria varia. The sequence continues at coordinate 653,416 of VWZG01008519.1, forward strand.
TGGAGGGAGGATCAGGGTGGGACAGGGATCCTGCAGTGTGGCTCCTTGGAAGTGAGCTGGCAACAGCCTGTCACCCGAGACTGCCGTCAGGGAAATCCCTGACACAGGCACTCGTTTGCTTGTGGAGTGCTTGTCCTAATGGAAGAGGCAGAAACACATCAATAAGGCACGAGGGGAGTGGAAAACAGCCTGGAGGAGATGCCTGAAAACACACACAGAGCAGAGGGAGGGACTTGGGATGCGTGTCCCGGCGTCAGGTCTTCTGGTTGAATAACTAAGAGGTGCCCACAGAGCTGTCACAGCCAAAACTCTTGGGCTGGACCTCCTGTGTCACTAATTTGCTGGTTTTATGGGGAGGCAGAGTGACTGTTTCTTGGGGTTGGAAGGGCTCTAATGTCTTCAGCAGTGCTGGTTGGAATAGCTCAACCATCTCCTTCCTTCAGAGGAAGATCCCAGTTGTTCTCACCCTACAGTCTCCCAGGGAACTTTCCTTTTGGACTCAATGATCCTTGAGGCTCACGTCCAAGGGATAGTCTATGATTTTGTCCAAGGATATTCTGTGATTCTCTTAATTTTATGCTGCTTCTGGCAGCAACAGTTCAAGCTTGAACAGTTCAAGGCAGAGCATCCTCCTGGTGCACCTTATTCTCTGCTACATAGTGATTTTTTTTTTGCATCAGGGCGGGGGATAGAGGACCAGAATAATTCTCATCCCCACCTTGAGAAGGCAATAGTTGATGAGTGTCTCTAAATTCCATGGAGATCTCTGTTTCTTAAATTCAACAACCTCCTTTTTAGGCCACTGTGGCTCCTCCAAACATGTTAAAAAGAGTGCCCACGATGCAAACAGCATCTCTGCTGGAACTGAGAGGGGGCAAAAGTTCCCAGGCACAGCTAAAAGGCAGCAGGGAATGAACCAGACCTTCTGTCAGTCTATCTATCCATCCCTCCCTCCCTCCATCCCATTAGTATCACCCATGCATAATAATCCTGATTGTTGAAGACATCTATCTCCAGGTATCTCTCCAGCCCTTTCCATCAGAAGAGAAATTTATTCAGAACACAGGGAGAGTTATTGGTGTTGTGTGGACGCTCTAATAGATTTTTTTATTGCACTTTCCACCGAGATTGCAAAAGCCCAGCCATCCCAACGCCGCGTTTCCTTCATCAATTCTTGAGCCTGCTGCCGCCGAGGCTCTTCGGTCTGGCAGCCTCCATTAAGAGTGGTTTGCCCCATGATATTAACAGGCAAGGAAGCTTTGTGCTGATGGATAAAGCGCGGCGTAAAACCTGATCGGAATCAATCAGGGTAATTGTCTGGATGTGTGGTGGTTAATAGGAAACGTCCTGCATATTATTGGCTGTTTTAGACAGCAAAAGGATGAGCTTGCTGCTGCCTTTTGTGGCTCACGTCCTCTCCCAAGCTGCTGGGGGAGGTGATGGATCTGTTGGGAGGCTCGGGGGACGCCGTGCTGGCGTGTCTGTAAGACACAGAGCTTGGAGAAGAGCCTTGAGTTTTGTGTTTGTCTCAGGGACTATTTTGCCTTCTTGTCCATTGCCACAAACTGGGCAAAGGACAACTGTCAGCCTGTTCCATCACAGAGTCACAGAATCAACCAGGTTGGAAAAGATCTCTGAGGCCATCGAGTGCCATCTTCTAGTGGACAAGGTGGTGTTGGGTCAGAGTGCCACATCCAGTCTCTTCTAAAACACCTCCAGGGACGGTGACTCCACCACCTCCCTGGGCAGCCCATTCCAAGGCCCAAAAGCTCTCCCTGTAAAGAACTTGTTCCTAATGTCCAACCTAAACGTGACTGATGCCAAGCCCAGCCCAGGGCTTTGGGAGGCAGCGGGCAGCAGAGACCAGGAGCAAGACTGGAGCAGGAGGTCTCTGAGTCTTGTCAGCGCTGAAGACTCACACACAGAGTCTCGAATGCATTCAGGTCAGCCTGATGTCCCCACAGCTGACCTGCCAGGCTGTGTTTGGAAAGAAATCTGAAGAGAGGCCCACCAAGAGCCTGTGATCCCTCAGGATCCAAGTGCTGGCAGAGGCAGCCTGGGGTGGGGACTGAGTGTGAGCTGTGAGACAGGGACCAGAAAAACCCAGCCTGAACCAGGCTATACAATGAACAGCAGAGCACTCCCACTCCAGGAGGACCCAGACAGCGTCTGCCTGATGAGACACTCTCTGATCAGACAGTCTGGAGCTGAGCTAAAGCCTCTGTGGCTGCAGAAAGCAAGTGGATCATAGCACCTGGCATATTTATGGATAAACAAGGAGCAGCCTTGTTTTCCAGCATCCTCTTCTTCTGGGAGAGTCTTAAAGCTTCTCCATGGATGCATCTTCCCAGTCACCAGCTGCCTGGCAGCTGTGGGTGCATCCTCTGACCCCCAAATGCTGCTGAGGGTGTTCTTGAAGAGGGTCAGCGACTTGCCGAGGGGTGGGCTGGCTCAAGGCAGGTTTTTCTGGGAAGCCTCTGGTTGTGAGGACTCTCAGTTTTCTCCCTGCCTCAAGGATTGGGTGTTTTTCCTCTGTTTGGGTGCTTTTATTGTTGGTAAGGTTAATAAACTCCCCCAAAGCCCAGAGGTGTCACTTGTGTTTCACGAGCAAGGGGCTCCCTCTTGCCCGAGGTCACGAGTAGTGCCTTTGATTTAAATTCAGTGCTAGAAACTTCTGAATCCCTGGGAAGAGATCTTTCTTGCCAACAGAACTGCTGGCTGTGAGAGTGGGAGGAGAGGGAGAACAGGATTTGGCCAGGAGAGGCCAGTTCCCCTCGATGGCCAAAGCCCTGGGCACCACATGAAGTGCAGCAGGCTGGGATCTGATGAAAGAGCTTCCTAAGCACTCGTTTCTCCCCTCAGTGAGTCGAATACTATTAACCTTTAAGGCAAAATTATATTTCGTGCCTCTGGGAAGCGGTAACATTTCACCAAACTGCACTGGGGGCTCAGGTAAACAATCGTTAACTCTCTCCAGCCCCGTTTCAAGGCTGTTTCTGTGCATGCACGAGTGTGCAAACCCTGCCAAGTGGCTGGGAAGGGCTCTGTGCTCAGAAATCCCTGAGATGGAGAGGGTCAGCTGGAGATCTGATGTCCCCCATTGCCATTCAGCCTGATGTCCCAACTTCTTGCTTGTTAACTGGTATTCACTCACACGCATGGTCCTGGCATAGAATTACAGAATGGGAGGGACCTTAAAGGTCATCTGGTTCCACCCCCTACCATGGGCAGGGACACCTCCCACTAGACCCGGTTGCATCTTGGGACCAAAAGCTCTGCATTGCTATTTTGCCATTTCCAAGGTCCATCCAGTCGTTGGGAAACAGGTCTGGCTTTTGATGGCCGAGGACATTGTTGGACATAAGAAACCATTTCTGAACCTGTGCTGTGATATCTCTGAGAGCTGGGGACAAAACTGCTACTAAAAGATGCCAAGGAGACAAGCCCTGATGTCTCTGAGTCGAATACCCAAGGTGCTTCACCCAACAGCTTTGAGAGTCTGAAGGCTTTGACCCAGTCCTGTCCTGCCCTTGGACAGTGTGTGGGTTCACATTGCGCCCAGGAGACATGAACATTGTGCTGACAGGGAGAAGCAGGCTGGTGTTGGCTGTGACCTCCACCAAGCACCAGTGTCTGCTTTGTGCCAGTGCTTCTGAACCTGTTGAGTCCTGTCAATTCCTGTGAAAAAAAAAAAAACCAAAGAAAATTAAAAATTGAGGTCCTTCCTTCCTTTCCTCCTTTTTTTTAATCCCCTTTCCTTTCCTCCTGACTCTTCCACAGCTTGTTACTCCCCAGTGTGTTACTCCACCCTCCCTTCCAGCCAGTGCCCTCCACTGGACCTGCCCAACACCAGGCGTTGCAGGTTGGGCGACCGGGGGCAGTGAGGGAGCTCTGAGCTGCTGGAGCCTTGGCAGGGAGAAAGCAGGAGCCACAATCCAAGGACAAAGTCAACACCTTGGGTGGAAAATTAAATCAATGCAGCAGCACGAGCCAGAAAGCAAACGACGCCACGGCGGCCAAGCTGGCTCCCAAATTGAAATGTGTTTGCTGGGGATTGTCCATCGGCTTGGGGAGTTATTATTTCCATTTCTCTAGTTATGAATTAATTTCTAGAGAACTTAATCATCCCCTCCCTTCTCCCCTCCACAACCCCCTCTTCCCTTCTCCTTCTAATTTTCCACTTGACTGGGGATTCTCTGACAGTGAAAATTCAGGCTTAGAGGAGGTCCATGCAAGCTGCTCCATTAGACTGGATAATCTCATTGGAACCACTGGTGTGAATAATAACACCTTCACCTCATGCACAGCACCTGATTCAAATGACACTTAACACCCCAGGCTGTAGGGATGGATGCACAGGGGAAGGGGTGGGTCAGAGCCTGCACCAAGCACCCTTTGTGTCCTGGATCTGCCAAGCTCTCCTGAGGTCATATCTGCAGTATAAATGCTGCTCCAAGTCTTCTCCAATGCTGGGACACCATAGAATCATGAAGGTTGGTAAAGATCTTCAAGATCATCAAACCCAGCCTTTGATCTGAAATTCCTGTGCCCGCTAAGCCATAAATCCAAGTGCCCTATCCACTGATTTTTTTAATGGTGCCACGGATGGTGACTCCACCACTTTCCTGGGAAGCCTGTTCCAATGCTTAACCACTCTTTCAGTAAAAATTTTTTTCCTAATCTACAACCTGAACCTTCCCTGGAGCAACTTGAGGCCATTTCTTCTTGTCCTATTTCTTGTTATTTGGGAGATGAGACTAAAAAGTGGGAGATGAGACCAAAAAGTGGGAGGTGCAACTAAAAACCTGAGTCCTGTCACCAACCCATAAGATGGACAGTTTGAACCCTGGATTTTGGTTTGGTTGTTGATCCTGAAGGACCTCAGGTCTAGCAGAACTCTTTTGCCCCTTGAGGGCATAAGTTGGACTGTTGTCCATCACAAATGATCATCCTGGGAGAAGATGTCTTGTATGGGTGGATTGTGCATGAGAGACAACATCACAGAACTACACTTGAATTCCTACCTCCTTCAGCATTCCCAGCCTTTTCCAACCACCTTCCCACACTGAATCCATGGATTCAGTGTCACAGCCTGTGTTGTAACACCACTGTGCACTGCCACGGCCAGAAGGATTAACATCTTTCCACAGTCACTCCCGTCACATCCACCAGTGCAGCTTGGCCATCTGGCTTACCTGACATTCCCAGAAGTTCCCAATGAGCTGCATCATTCAAGTTTTCTCCAAAAAGTATGTGCTTTTAAAAGGAAAGAAACCAGGAGATGAGTATGGGAGATGGACACCTGGAATGTGTAATGAATGGCTCTGTTGCTGTGTGTCTGACAGCCCAGCCTGCTGGAGGTCACTCACAGCACCACAGCAATTTTTCTGTGTTTAACCCACCCCTTCCAGCCATGCGGGGATGAGAGGAGATTCATACATCACATGCCAACAGCATTTTCCTTGGAGCTGGAATGTCAGCTGGGATCCTTGGTCTCAGGGAGTGCTTTCCAGAGTGAGGGGCAGGCTCAGTGGGGTGTCCTAAACCACACTGGGATCTTCTTGTGGTGTAGGAGAGTAATTCCTAAGGACCTTTTGGCTGTGTGTTCAAACTACCAGAGGTGTGAAGCAAGGATCATTTTTAGGGTGTTCTCAAGTCCTGGTCCTTTTGTTTCTTATGGGTTGGCTCTGGTGGATCCTCACTCAACTCCAGACCTCTCTGCAGGGCCAGCTTGCTGTCCTTGATGGGTCAGCAGCCACCTTGAGGGAGCTCAGGATCCCTGATGGAGCCCTTAGTGTTTAGCAGAGAGAAGAGGCTTAAGGCGAGGGAAAGTCAGCTTGTTGTCTGACTTTTTGGCTGGAGCAGGCTCGGGCAGAGAAAGGCAGTGAGACTAAAATTAAAATCCTTCTTGCTCCATTTTCCCTCTTGTTTTTCTGTCCCCCAAATTCCCTTCCCTAGAAGGAGTTGAACTGTGAAAGACAGGATGAGGCATACTTTGGGCAGCGGTTTTGTTGTTATTTTTCTCAAAGCTGGACTGAAATGCTGACTTAAGTGGTTGGGAAGTTCTAGCTCTGACCGAACACCTGTGAATCGGTCACGTCAGTGTCTGAAAACTGCCATGTCAACGCATTTTCTCCTTTATTTATGATCTCTGAGACAGCTGACCTGTTGAAGGCTGTGCATGCAGCTCAGCCCATGCTTTTTCCTTGCTCCAAAGAGACAAATATCTCAGAGATGGATTGGAAGCTTCAGATGTAGTGTGAGTGGAGTGGGTGGGACTCCATGGATCCCTGTCTTCTTCAGGCAGCAAATCCCACCACGGTGATTTCCCACCTCACAGAGAAAGCCAAGCCTGGGCTAAGAGGTTCCTTGGCTTGTTTTTTCCCAGTGAGACATAATTCTCTGCACAGGCTCTCTCCTCTCCAACTGGAGCTATGGGGGTATTGGAGACCTCCCTTTCCAGGTCTACATGTCACGGGGACTCGATGTCATTCTCTCTGTGCTATCCTGTGGTTTTTCTGGCTGCTAATTGACCTGCTGCAGAGCATGGGGAAAAGTTTGGAGCTGGAGGGAGGAACTGTCTCTGCCATCAGCAAATTCCAGGGCAGCAGCACAAGTCACTGGCTGTTGTTTCTGCTGCCGGAGGACATGGGCAGATGGATGGAGAGGCACGAGGGCAGGAGGAGGAGGAAAGGGAAGGAGCTGAACAGCCACGTGGAAAAGGAGATGCTGATGAAGGTCAAAAGGAGCAGTGAGTTGGGAGAGTCTGGTTTGTAAAACTCCATGGGCTTCCCCCATGCCCGGCAGATTTCTGGGTGTAGCTGCTTGGGTCAAGGGGTTTCTAGAGGTGAGGGATTTGGATAAAGAGCGTCCAAACCCGATCAGTCTATCCCGTGGAAATGTTTTCTCTGTTCTTGCTGTGCTTCCCCATGTCAGGACAGCAGCTGCCAGTGGCAAAAGAGCAATGAAATGACATGTTGGCCGAGCCAGGCAATGGTTCAGTTTCGGTGTAAATGGGGGACCCCTGACAGGATATTCCCGTGGCTCCTCAGCCTCCCAGCAAACCTCCCAGAACACGGAGGTTGTGCTCCTTGATCGCAGTTTTCCTGCCCTGTTTGCCCTTTAAGAGAGGAGGCTGAAGTGGTGCCAAGCCCTCCCACCCTCTCCATAGGAATTCCAGGTGTCACTGCAGCCCTGGCAGTGATTCCCCAGAAAGCCTCAGCACCACTGGTTGGCATTAGCTGGGATCTCTGAGCACCACACTCCAAATTTTACCTTTCTGAAGGCTTGGGCACCTCCCATCACCTTTACCAACAGATATTTAGCTTTTGGAGCACAGTGATGGGGAAAAACCCGAATTAATTTCTTTGGAGTTACTCGAGAGAAGCTCCCGTGAAGAATTCAGGGAGGGTGTTGTGAATCAGGCCACGAACAAAGAACTTCAGCCCCTTTGAACAAACTGTTTGCCTCAGCCCTTGCAGAGGAGAGCGTGTAGAAGCACGGGAGAGCGTAGGTGTTATCTGCCCAGGTTCTGGGGAAGACACTCACAAATATTATTAGCATGAATAGGAAGGAAGCACCATGATAGGATGCTCTCTGGGAAAAGTAATTTTGTTCATTAATTTACTTGCCTTATCTATCAGCCTTGTTCCCTTTCTCTCGCTTTCTTCTTTTTTTTCTTTTTTTTAAATTTTCTTTAAAATGACTTTAAGTGAATTCAGTGCGAGGAAAGTTATTTTGCTGCCTCCTCGGAGACAGAAGCTTGTGTGACTCAGGTAGCCTTCAGCTGAGTCTCCAGGGCTTTTTCCATCTTCATTTGAAGCTCAGCCTCTTATGGGCAGATGGAAAAAGACAGATTCCTGGCTGATTCCTGGGATTTCTTTCTCATGGACCACCTCAGTGCTCTGGACTGGCTGCAGTTCACGTGCCTTTGTGAGTTTGTGCTCTGAGATTCTCCTCCTGCTTTAAACTGCCGGGCTCGTGGTGTGGTTAGTTCAGCAGCAAAAGGACTTGGAGGGCTGTGATTTAAGGGACAGCAAAGCAGAGGCCCTGCGGCTTCAGAGACATCCTTTCCTTGTGTCTTTGACCCTCGCAGGAGGTTGAGAAGGTCAGTGGATGGAGGCAGGTGATACCCGTCCTCCCAGATATCAAACATGCGTGATGGGTTTTTTTCAGACAGTTCCTGCAGCAGGGAATGATTTAAGATTAGATATTAGGAAGAAATTCTTGACTGTGAGAGTGGTGAGGCCACGGCAAAGGTTATCCAGAGAAGCTGTGGCTGCCCCATCCCTGGAAGTGTCCAAGGCCAGGTTGGATGGGGCTTGGAGCAACCTGGGCTAGTGGAAGGTGTCCCTGCCCATGGCAGGGAGTGGCACTGGATGGTCTTGAAGGTCCCTTCCAATTCAAGCCTTTCATGGAGGAACACAGCCTGTCTGGAATGCTGAACACGACCAGCTGAGGAGTGTATTTCAACATCACCTTCCACAGAGACCCTCCCCTCCCTCATTTCCACGCTCTCCTCCCCCCGTACCAGAGAGCGATTTCCAGTTCTTCACTGGACAAAGGCCCCAAGTTTCCAGGGATTTGCATGCAAAATGCTCCTGTTCATCTCAGGCTTGAGGGAGCCATCCAAAGGTTCACAAGGATGTACCCGCAGAGGCACACACGCGTGTACACACAAATTGCTTGTCCCTGGCCTCACCCTGGCCACGCGTGAGCTGGGGTGGTCCTTGGGGCCACCTCTGAACCTTTGTTCTCAGGCTGGGGCCGAGGAGCAGGTTGGACCAACCCGACCTCCCCCAGGCAAGATTAACAGGGACAAGACAATCCCCACCTCCGGAAAGTTGGGGAGGGGGGCGAGGGGAAGGAGAAGGGGCGTGAAATCCCCCCATAGCAGAGGGGAGGGATGCTGTCTAGGGAGCGCTTGGCTTTGTAGGGTGGAGGATGGAGAAGTAAATCCCTTGCACCCACGCCCCGTGGGGCTTCGGGGGTGGGCTTAGACAATTGCTGGGATGGAGGGAGGAGCCCACCTGGGGACAGAGATAAGGGACGTGCGGGGAGGGGGGATTTTGGTTCTGCTGCATAAGCCGGGAGGGTTATCAGGGCAGAAACTCTGCTTCTATTACCATGCATTAGAATAGATTAGCAGGCAGAGCAATTAGCATCCTCGCTCTGCTTGGCGAAGTGACAGGGGCGGTGGTGGCGGGCAGGAGGCAAGTGGGAAGAGGCAGCTTTGGCAGGGCAGCATTTCCCTCCCTGAACCACAGCCCGAGAACAAGGATGGACTTCTGGTCTTTCACGCCCGAGGCTGCCCTGCTGGGACACTGGGGGTGAGCTTTGGTTAGTGGTCTGGAACTTTGTGTGGTTTGTGGTCTCCCTGGGGAGACACAAAGCTCCAAAGAGTGAATCTCAGCTTTCTCAAGTTACCTCTTCCATGTCTCTTTGGAAGAATCCCAGATCTCTTGGTGTCCAGATGCCACCCATTAAAACCCCCACTGCTTCTACTTCCCCCAATGGCTTTTTTTCCAGCTCATGCTTGATGTTCCAGCAGCAGGTTTTTGGGAGATGAGCCTGTTTGTGGTTAGAGACAAAGATGAAAACGAGGATCCAACCCTTTCCTCAGTCACATATGAATTTACTGAGAAAACTTCTCCTCTCACTGCCAGAATTTTCCCAGAAATGATCCTGTGCATTATCTCAGCTCATATTTGTGCCTTTTCCTGCAGCATCTCCTGCTTTTCTATCCAGAATGGAATATCCCGGGCAGTGGGTAAAATTTAACTCCCTGATGCCAGGGAAAGCTAAAATCCAGCTATGCTCTGGGCAACCTGGAGGCCAGAAGGAGAAGACAGGGAAGGAGTGGGATATTTGCCACATGACCACACAAAGTTTAAGGTCAATTATGTCTGAGTCTCGACATTTATGGCATTCCTATTCTCAGGACCCCAAGGGAGCCTGGAAATGTCAAAACACTGCTAAAACTGACCTTAAACTTTACATGCGAGTGGGACGGAATCTTCTCCCTTTTTCCTGGCTCTGGCCAGAAAATTGCTTTGGCTCCAGCAGAGGGAAAGGCAAATTTCAGCTGCTCCCTCCTTCCCCAGCCGTGCTTCCCCCCGGTGATAAAGCCATCTCAGGAGATGCAAAGCTGGCTCTGCACGTTGGCCAGACTTTGGCTAAAACAAACCTCTTATCCCATCCCCAGATTCCTTTAATTGCTCTGTTCTTGTCTCAGCCTTCTTTCCAACTGGGAAATCAAAACCTTTTCCCCACTAAAGAAACCTCCAAAACGATGCTGTCATTTTGTGTCACATCCTGAAAGGGGGACCAGAGTAATGAGACCGATCTGAAGCAACACAGCCAGATGACTCGGATCTCCAGAGGCTCCCAAAGCCACGGATCTCCGTGTCCTGCTGTCCTTTTCCCGGACTCCTGTCCCCAGTCCTGGATGGAAATGCCATCCGGAGGGTTTGCACTTGGCTTCCAGCGAGCTCCCTCTGCTGATCACCTCGCTAAAGGCATCTCATCCCCTCCTGCCTCCGAGCGAGTACGGGGACTCTTGGATGACGCTGTGAAGGTGGATGGGGACACCGGTGGGACATCAGCTCGTGGTTCTCATGGCACCCACTGCCATAAGCCCCTGGCTTTGTGTAGAGGGAGGGACACCCACTGCAGTGATGGCTGAAGTCCCCCGGTCACCTCCCGGGCTCTGTCCCTGCTCCAGCTCTTCCCAGGACAAAAGTGCTGGTGTGGTACAAGGTCAAAGGCTTTGAGGAACAACCATTCTTTCTGTTATTTCATTTTGTAGGAATCGTGGAATGGTCTGGGTTGGAAGGGACCTTAAGGATCATCCAGTTCCACCGCCTGCCATGGGCAGGGACACCTCCCACTATCCCAGGTTGCTCCAAGCCTCATCCAACCTGCCTTGGACACTTCCAGGGATGGAGCAGCCACAAGTTGTCCATCCCCTTGGGCGAGGAGAGCTGCTACTGGGCCATCCTGCAGCCCCTGTTAGATTGCAGATTCCCAATTTGTTGGTCTGGGCTGAGCTGGGGATGAAGGACCTTGTTCAGTTTGACTCCTGCTGCCTCGACGGGAGCTCTGTGTGGGCTGGGAGATCTCAGATTTCCCCTTGGAGATGAAGAGATAGAAACGGAAAATCATTGTCTCTGTCTTGATTCAGGGCAGATAGGACCATGGGGGCTACTCAGGGTCTTCAAAGTGAGACCTAAATCAGATTTCCCTGAGAGTTTCCTTTCATCCCCTCTATCTTCATCCTGAATTTTCTCCTTGCATGTATCTATCCAACATCCCTGGGCAAGGAGGCCACTGGAAGTGGTGATAAGGGTGAAGGAGACAGGCAGAAAATCTGAGGAGAAAAGAAGACAACGGGTTGAATTTGAAGGGGAAGAGCTAAAGAGAGGTGAGAAAAGAATGGGAAATGTGCCCAAGCTGAAAACACCCAGCTGGGCAGAGGAGGGATGGGACCACATCTCCAGCTTGCACAAGCTGAGTGACCCTACAAGGCAGAACACTTAGAAATGAACATGTTGGGGATGAAAACAGGGATGCCAACAGGAAACCTGTATCCCATCCAAATATCCCATCCTGCCCCGTTGACCTCTCCTTGCTGGTGTGAATCCCACCTGCCACCCCCAGCGCTGGAGAGAAGGTGTAAGGAAGGGGTGGCTGGAATGATTCAGTCAAAGGGTGGCAGAATTTCCCTTGGGGAAATGCCACCATTTGGAATCAGAAAGGAAAGCTGAAATGTCGAAACCTTTCGCAAGGCAGTGATGCTGCCAAATTGCCTGTTTGGAGATGGTGGAAGGGTGTCACCCAAACCATTGAGCTGTCTCAGCTTTGCCATCAAACACAGATTTCATGTCCCTCTTCTTCCCTACGAGCCCACCTGACTGGCCAGATTGAGACTTGCCATGCAAAAGCACTCAAAAGAAAACTGCTGTCCATCAAATGGTGAGGCTTCTCCAAAAAGGATTCATTTCTTTGGAATTTGTTTCTAGAAAGTTGTTTTTAATAGTGGTGGTTTTTTTTCCTGAACAAAAAAATTGTGTAGTGTGCTAATTGCCATTAAAAAAACCCCCAAAACCAAACAAATGCTCTGTTCTGAGTAGAAATTTCTCATCAGATCCAATCACCACTCTTTTGTCTTGAAATTTGTTACTAATTAGCAAAATTGCAGATAAGACCTTTAGCATTGCCAGAAAACTGACATTGTTTTAGTCTCATATTAAAAAAAAAAAAAAATTGGATATTTTCGTCTGCTTCTGGGGAAATTATGGGGGAAAACCAAACCATAATCCAAATCTCCTTTTTCAACAGTTATGGTTATGAACAAGAAAAGCTCAGACAGGACTGTATGCTGGTTTTCTGCTTACATTATTTCCACCAAAAAAAGAGAAAATAAAATATATTAAAACAAAAACAAAAAAAGAGACAGGGAAAGTGCCTCCTTGGCTTTCTCCCTTAGGACTCTCACAAGTGGTGCTTAGGGCTGCCTCACTGGCAGGTGTGAGAAAGGGAAAAGCCCAAGACTCGTGGGACTGTGGAGTAGTTTGGATAATGAATGGCTCCGGAGATTTTGGTCTGTAGAGCTTTCCATGCAGCATCTTTCCATCATGGTGGGACAAATGGGAGCTGCAGACCTGCAGGGATGCTCTGGCTCAGGTCTGAAGAGCATCTGCAGCTCTGCCTGGGCTGGGAGAGCACATCAGCACCTTCCTCTTTTTCCCCTCTGCTAAAGAAATCAGGAGTCACCCAAAGCAAACTCAGGAATTTCAGGCAGTGGTGGGATGGAGTGATGGATTAGGAGTGTGAGAGGCAGGGAAATATCCCCCCTGGAGGCATTTGTCCCACCCTGTCACTTCCTATAAGGGATCACTTCTGCTCCAGAGCCAGGCTGGGAGGGCTGGGAGTGCTCACCTGGAGAAGGGAAGGACCCAGGGAGAGCTGAGAGCCCCTTGGAGGGCCTGAAGGGGCTCCAGGAGAGATGGAGAAGGACTGGGGCCAAGGGAGGGAGGGACAGGACAAAGGAGGAATAGCCTTAAACTGAAGGAGGGTAGATTTAGATTAGACATTGGAAAGAAATTCTTGGCTGGGACGGTGGTCAGACCCTGGCACAGGTTGCCCAGAGAAGCTGTGGCTGCCCCTGGATCCCTGGAAGTGTCCAAGCCCAGACTGGACAGTAACCTGGGGCAGTGGAAGGTGACTCTGCCCATGGCAGGGGGATGCAACTAGAGGATCTTTAAGGTCCCTTTCAATCCAAACCATTGTGTGATTCTGTGACCTCAGTCAGCACTCACAACCCCCCTGCTCCTTTCTTCATGCGAGCAGCATCTTTTTCCCAGTTTTCTCCCATTCCTCCATGGTCTTTAACATCTTTCTTCCACCTTCAGCTCCCTGACCCAATCTCCATCCCCTGCAGATGTTGTGATCACATTATCACCATCAGCCCAGAACCCAGGTGGTGAGGGTGCAGCAAGGAGCAGAACCCCCACTATGTTGGGTGTGAGAGAAAGAAAGATCCAGCCAAAAAGAGTTAAAAAATAAAGGTCATGCTTTTGGGGGGGTTGGGGGGTTTTGTATGTGGGTGTGTAAAGTGTTGGTTTGGGTTTTTTCCTCCTGCAACAGGATAATGGAGATGTGGCTTCCCTGAGAGGCAGAGGCAGGGGAAGGCATGTCCATGGCACATGTGCCGTAGAACTACAGAAGGGTTTGGGTTGGGAGGGACCTTAAAGATCATCCAGTTCCAGCCCCCTGCAGGGACACCTTCCACCAGACCAGGTTGCCCAAGGCCCCAGCTGGTGACCCTTTTTTTCCCATAGTGTTCATAGGGAAAGCAAAGATCCTGCACATGGAGATGGACTCCACCCAGTCTTTCTTTTACCTGGTTTATCCAGGTACAAGGAGCTCTTGTCTCTGTGCTGGGCCTCTCCAATGATTCTTGGGCTTCAGATGAACCCTCCCACCCTTGGTACATTTAGGCACAAATCCTGGAGGTGGTGGAGTGAGTCTGGACTTGGTTCGACCAAGCCCTAGCAACACAAGGACCATCTCACTGCAGAGATAGACCAGGACCTTCTGCAGCTTGTGCTTGCAGGATATGGGCACAGCAGGTTCCTTTAGGTCCATGGGATTTAATCGTGACCTCTCGGGCACCAAACCAGGACCATCATCTCATCCTCAGGAGACCTGGGCTTTGCTCTGCCCTCCGGCGCCCACTTTCCTGTCTCTGCCTGGTAATATTTCAACCTCACGGAGGTATCATGAAGTTTAATTAGCTCCAGGCAAAGCCCTTTGAGATCCTCGGATGAGAGACGCCGTAGAAGCGCAAAGTATTAATTTAACATTATTAAAATAATTGGTTAGTGGATGGTGAACAGAGGGTTAGTGTTAGCAGTATTTATTCTTAATGGGAGATGAGGAGGAAATAACATTGCTCATGGTTCAGTGGTAGGACCAGCTTCTTAGTGTTTGTGCTAATGGTCTTGGACAAAGCAGGACACTTGGAATTGTTAGAGAGGCAGCTGGTAATGAAGTAGCAGCTGCTATTAAGGCACACAGAGAAGTGCAGCGTCTGCACCATAATCTCATTGAAATAAGTTCAGGAGTGGGATATGCTCTTTTAGGTGCCTTAAGTGTAATGTGATGCCACCGAGTGGGAGTTACAGATCAGCTAATTATAGCATGAATAGCAGGGAATTAGGGTTTATGGCATGGCAAGTGATCCAGCACACTGACATACCCAGTATGTTGGAGTTACAGAGATTTGACTAAAGCAAAATAGTTACTGGCAGTACAAGGCTTTTTTTTTTTTTTTTTTTCTGCATAAACCAGATAAGAGCACATCAGAGCCACAGGAGTCTCCCAGAGCCCCAAAACCACTCTGACTCTCAACAGACACAACAGGAATGGGGAGCTGGGGTTGGGACATTCCATCATCCCTCTCACAGTCCTGCTGCTGAGTGCAGGCAGCTGCCTTCCAGGTGACCACTTTTATGAGGCAGGCACTCGTGTCTGGAAGTACTTATTTATTAAAAGTGTCATTTGCCTTTATTTACACTTTGCTGAATGTTTGGGGCTGCACCATCCCCTCTGGGCAGTGCCTTCAGCAGCAGGGTGCTCTGTCACATTTATTTCGGCGTCTCAGCCTCCACCACTCTGGGATTTGAGGCTGGTGCTGGAGGGCAGCACTTTGCTCTGCACACGCTGAAACAATTTTCTCTGCTGTCTCACCCCACTCTTGGGGGAGGGCAGAACATTTTGTCAGTGCAGAGGAAGACTGGAGGGAGAAAGCTGCTTTATGACAGATAGCTTTTTGTGCTCCCCTGAATCATAGAATTATAGAATGGTTTGGGTTGGAAGAGACCTTAAAGCTCATCTCATTCCACCCCACTCCGCCGACATGGTTCCACTAGACCAGGTTGCTCCAAGTCACTTCCAACCTGGCCTTGACCATGTCCAGGGATGGGGCATCAAGAACTTCTCTGGGCAACCTGTGCTGGTGCCCCACCATCCTCTGAACAAAAAAATTCTTCCTATTACCCGGTCTAAATCCTCCATGGAAAATCCACCATGTTTTGCCTCTGCAGGTGCTGGGCAGACACATTGGGAGAGTGTGGTGTGTCAACCCCCAGGATGCTCCTCCTGCTCCAGCTCAGGATAGATAGGGTGGTCAAGCAAGAGGAAATGGGGAGACCATGGGCAAAAGGCTCCAGAGAAGAGCCCCCATCACTCCTTTCTGCATGGAAAAACCTGCAAAACCCACTGCCAGGTGGCTCCAGCCCCCTTTAGCCTTGATTTATGCAGCAACTGGGATCAGTTACCTGGAGTAAATTATGTTGACCCAAGAGTCTGAACCCTGATGGTGACCCAGAGCCAGCTCGGTTGGGTTCAGCTTGGCAGAACTCCCTCATCATCAGACTCAGGCACAGGCACAGTTGGGTGTCTCGAGTTTTTTAAATTGAGAAATACCATTGAAACAGTCAGAGTCAAAGTCAAAAGTTGGGAAGTGGCGGAATTGAGGTCACCGTGGGAAAAAGGAATAATAACATGTGATCCTGCAATTAAAGCCTGGCTTGCAGTGTGGGAGTGCAGGGAGCAGATTTGGAAGTGCAGAAGCTACTTTCAGTCTGCCTGTCCCTAATGCCTGAGACCTCAATACAGCAAACTTAATGTTTTATTAAAACCAGGCTTGATTTGTTTTTTCATAATTTCATTATTTGGATGGCAACACATCCTATGACAGATATTGCCTGCCAGACACATCAATCAAACATAGAGTGAGTTTTTGGCCCGAAAAGTTACATGTCTTAAATGTGTAACCTGTAAACAGCGAGATGAAATGTGCATTATTCTTGCTCAGTGGTGGGATTAGGAATACAAACCATATTCCTACATTCATAACCTATATCCATGGCTTGAGCCTGGATATGTGCCCATTGAATTTTAGAAAATCCAGGTATTTCTGTTGTGCTAGAGGTGGAGGAAATAAATGTGAGGTAGCAGGACCTCTTGAAGAATTTGGGCACTTGCGTGTTCACAAACCCAAAAGGGTGTCCTTCCGAGCTGTTCTCAGGAGAGGAGATGCCACAGCCCATGGAGCTTTCATGGGCTTGCCATGGCTGTGCATTTTATGGAAGTGCTCAGAAAAATCTCAGGTCAGCATTCTGCCATTTGGCTTTCGTTCCACCTTAGGAGACTCCCAGTTTTGGGAGCAGTTAATCAGCTATTGGTCCAACCCTCTGGAGACTGCCCGTTTAAAACTCCTGATCCAGCATGCAGCAGTGCTAAAGGAGATGTAACGGGCTGGAGGCTCCCGGGGAACAGGGAGCAGGAGCTGCAATGCTGCTCTTGCTCTCTCAGACCTGCAGAGCAAACCCAGGGCGTGCTGAGAATGCCAGAGATCTCCCTTTATGATTCCTGCCTCTGGAAACGCGAAACTCTCCCCTTCCAGAAAGATGGAGAAATTGCAGCTTGAAGTTTGAATCCGAAAAACCTCAGTAAAAGAAACTGCTAAGAGAACTTTGCACCTTTTTAGCAGCAAGGTGTTTATTGACAGTGTGCTGGAGGCAAAGCCAGTTGGCACTGGACAAACATGCCTGCCTGCATCATCTGCATCTGTGATCACATCATTTTAACATGCGTATTCATACAATTACAACATCTAACAATCATATTCATAACAGGTGGAGTTAAGGTGGGGCCTGAGGCAGAGTCTTCTGACATCATCTCTTGGCAAGGCTTTTTGGGGCTACCTTCGGTGGTACATCCAGCCTTCGGCCTCCTCTCAAGGGTCCTTGGACCTTCTTCTTCAGAATGACCTTGATGGTTTCTGTTGTGAATGACCTGCTAACTGAAGCTTGCAAAACCCCTTGGCTCTAAGCCCTTTTTACCTATTGAAATGTCTGCCTAGTCTTGATTTGCAGTCTACTTCTATTATTCTAACTTTTGCATTTCTTTGGTCCAGTAAGCAGAACAGAACTAGTTGTATTAATCTTTGGGCAACACAGGTGTACTAGAACAAGGCACCTCAATTAACTCTTTTAGGCCTTGTTCCTTTTCAAGTTGGGGGGTTTATTTTGTCTACTGTCAACCACTAGAGAGGAGCCACACCCTGAAGTTTTAAGTTGCCTCAAATTTTGTAATCTTTGGGTTCACCATGTGTTTTTTGCACATGTTTCCATGGATCCTCATCTGCAAATCCCTGTACGAGTAGGTGCAGTCTCTTCTCCAGGGAACAAGGACATTGAGGGATGATCTTGGAGCTAAACCTCCAGTGACCCCCACGTGTTCTCACAACTAAAAACTCTGATGTCTGGAAGCAGGTGAATAATTTAACAGCCACGCTTGGTCTTTATAGCTGATTTTAATGGGGGGTAATAGCACTGCTAATAACAAAATCCATTGAAGACGCCCCGTGCAAGTCCATAACATTAACTTAATGGCAAAAGGTAATTGGCATGCAGTTGGAGCTGTCCTTTTGGATTAACCCTGTGGATTTCCAGGCAGATGCCTTCCTCGAAGCAATGGCCCTGGCAGCGCATGTGGAGTGAAATACAGACGTGGTTCATGTTAAGCAAATGCAAACGTGGGTGGACACAGGGCCAAAAGGTGCCAGTTCCCATTGCTGGGTGGTGTTTGCGCCAGACTGGTGAGGTGAGAGGCAGGGACAGTGCTGAAAGCACCAAGGGTGAGTGGGGGATGTGAGCTCTGTGGGGCTGTGCACCCACCACTCCCACTGAACTGGCACTAACTGGGAACAACAGTTTTAAGATTCAACCCTTAGGACTTCTTAGTCAGGCATTTTCAACCCAGGTGCCAAAAAATTCCTTAATCTGCAGGGGCTACTTAGGAGCTGCTGAGCAGTGGCTTGGAGGGTGGCCCCATCCCACCTGAGAGGTACCAGCAGCCCAGAGGTACCACAGGTGTGGAACATTCTCAACAGGGCCAAAAAGCAGCTTCTCTTCAAGGATAACCTTGCCTGAGATGTCCCTTGGATGGGAGAGTTTTCGGGGCTGTGGGTTTGGCCAAGGGAAAGTTATGCTGTGTGGGTAGAGAGACAGAGAATCTCCGTGCATTCTACCCAAGAGATGGGGCGTCCACCCATCACCCTTCCACTTTTCATGGTGTCCTTGCAATTCCCCAGCCTGCTGGGCGATCCCACAGCTGCTAGCACCACAGTCAACGTTCTGAGGGACTCTTGAGGTTGTGCTTCTGCAGTGCCAGGGGTTTTGGACTCGATGTTCCCTGTGATCCTCGTCCAACTCAGGATATTCTATGACTCCATGATTCTGTGAGTCAAAGCGCTCCAGGTTTTCCATCTATTGCAGTCCCAAAGGGCGTGGGTGAATCCTTTGAGCCTGCGCAGTGGATTTTTCAGGTGAGGCGCAGCGTGCATGGAACTGGCCCCACCCTTTAGTCCTAAGGTTCATCTGCCAGGGCCTAGCAAGCTTGGATGGTGGCAGCGAAGTCCTCAGGATGTAGGTTTAGTTAGAGTGTCCTTCTCTTAGATGGATGGCCTTACAGGGCTAAGCGAGCTCCATCTGCCCGGGTTTGGAGTTAGAGTTGTCCTTCTCCTAGGATGGTTGCTGTGAGGCCAGAGAGCCCATCCTGCCCGTGGACACACTTTGTCTGACCTTTCAGTTGAGACTTGACTAGCATGGGAGACCCTACCGGAGGCACAACCACCGCCAGCACAGCTCACAGCTTCATAAGGGCACGCAAGCTTCTCCCCCGCTACAAGGGGGTGGCCGTGGAGAAGACTCCCAAAGGGTACAGAGCTGCCTTTCCACCCAAAGCCGTTGGCCCTCCCGTGTCCCGGGGTTGTCCTCATGCTGCTGGCCTGGCTCCATGTTAACCCTGTCCCTCTGTGTTCCCCTTTGCTCAGGTGCACCAGGAAGGAGCGGTGCGAGCGCTCCAGCGAGCCGCGGAGATTCGCCTCGGAGATGAAGCAGTGCGTCCGGCTCACCGTGCATCCCAACAACATCTCCGTGTCCCAGTACAACGTTTTGGTGAGGAACGCTAATCCCTGCCCCTCCCCACCCCTCGGGTCTGATCTGCCCATGCGCTGTGCCCAGGTATCTGCAACGTGGATTTAACAGGAGCTGGAAGGACTGGCAGCTCGATGCAAGAGGTTCTCCAGAGCCCATTAAGTTCCCCGGCAACTTTCCTGGCACAGAGAAAGATTTGCCATTTTGGCCTTAGTTATCCCCTGTCTAGAAGTCTAGGAAGGGACAAGAAAGAGTCTTCCCAGTTGGCTGTGTGTAGCTGAGGGCAGATCTGAAGGGACTCTGTGCCTTGCAAGTGTTGTGTGTACCGAGAGAAGCCTTTTGTTTCCCTGGGAGAGGGATTTGTTTATGCCTTTGGCCCAGCCCAAGGGACATTATTGTGGTTGGAAGTTCATTCTAGAAGACAGGCAAATGAGGGGTACCAGGAGTTATTTCAGTGAGTTCCAAGTTATTGTCATCTTGGATGGAAGTATCTCCTTCTAAGCCACCCAAAAACTCTGCCCTGCTCCAGCTCCAGCACAGTGTGGACAGCAGAGCAGAGAGGCAGGATGCTGTGATGAGGAACTAAAGGCTTCCAAGGCTCATGCTGTCCCTTGTGACTGTCCACAGCACAAGGTTTCACCTTTATGGCCCTGAGTTACTCAGTCAGTGGCCAATGAAGCAGCACAGTGAGTGCTGGCAGAGCAGCAGATGATCCTGATCATTTCCTGGGCTTAAGGCAGGAAATCTCTGCTGAAGTCCTGACCAGCTTGTGGTTTCTCTCCTGACCTGTGGCAGAAAGACCTTATGTGGTGAGATCCCAACGTGCTCCACGAAGGAGGCAGAGACCCTTTTCATTCAGGCTACCAGAGCTCTGTGGTTTTGGCCATCCTAGCTGGGGCTGGAATTAAATTGCGCAGTCAGGCCCTAAAAGCTCTGTCTCTGGATAAGTTGGTCATTACTTCCACACCCTCAAAGGGCCAAAAGGAATTGCTCAGGGTGCAGCTGCCAGATACCTTCCAGGTGGAAGGTTTTGGAGTAATGGGACTTTTCCAGTGACGATGAAATCAGCCTTTCAAAGCCTTCATGGCCAATCTTTGCTGCTTTGTTTCAGCCTCTTAACTTTGCTGTGACTTTACTTTCCTAGGCTTCAAACAAAACCGATCTGAGACATCTTAAGTTCTTTGTTCTTCTGGGAGTTCAAGGTTTCTTTTTCTTATTCTCTCAGTAGTCATTGAGTTCTTTCATGTTGGAATAAATCCTGGGGGACTAGCTGGCTCAGGGAGGCTGGAAATGGTAACAGAATAAAAGACCTTTTGCCTCTGGGTTACTCCCAGGGCGAGTCAGCCCAGAGCTAGTGGCATCAGAAGTTGCCATCATCTGCCTGTTGCCCAGAAATGGGCATGAATATTTTGGTGGCAGTCTCAGCCTGGTCTCAGGTAAACTGGTGACTCAGCTTATCCAGTCACCACAGAGAGTCTCTTGGCAAACCAGGAGGGAACATCAGCAAACAGGATGTGGTGGTGATGTCCTTACTGAGTCTCACTTGGCTTCTGGCAGAGAATGGTGTGGTCAGCCAACCTTTTAAATTTTGGGCACTAACAGGGCCTTGGAGGATTTCACCTGAGTCTGTTTCAGCACAGTGCTGTTGCTCTGGGATTTCTGGGAAGAGCTACTTGGTGGGGCAAGGATCCGTGCATTCCTCACTGGTGCAGCTCTAGAGCAGGCATGTGGGATTCAGGACTTCCTGTCTGTTCAGAGTGTACACTGGCTCATGGCATTTGTGGCCAGGCACTTCTGGTCTGTCCATTGGTGTCATCTTCTGCATGGCACACCTTCGTTCTGCATCATCCCTGCTCAGAAAGAAACTTGCTAAGCAGGGCAGTTTTCCCTTCTCCTTTGCCAGCAGGGTGTCCATGAGCAGGGAGAATGGATTTAGCCTGAGTGCTAAATCCATCCAAATAACCGAAGATTTTTCCTACACCCCACCCAAGACAAAAAAAATCACCTTTCCCATTGCCATTGGCTCACAAAGCCTTAATGTCAGCCAGGGCTAAAGGCTTGTCTGCTCAGCCTTTCTCCCTGCTGTTGCCTGGTGTGAGGAAAAAGCTCCAACCTTTCCCTCAGTGAGGAAAGCCCAGTGTGTGGGAGAAGTAAGAGTTCTGTCACGTTCTCATCCTGTCCTGCTTTGTCACCCGGACTGACCTCTGTTCTCTGTGCTGGTAGAAACAACACTTCAGCATGCATCTGTGTCCCCTTTCAGTGGCTGTCACCTCAGATGGGGCCTCAGATAGCTTGTGGAGGAGGCAAGTGTGGAGAGCATCTGCGTTTTTGCCTGTGTCGGGTGTTTTTGGTCACAAAAATGCAAAATTTATACTAATTACTGGGTCATCAGCAGGTGCTGAAGTAACCTGGGATGCCTCTCTGTGTTGAGGCATGACCTGGTGAGTTGAGCAGGACCCCCAGTGATGGAGAGCTGTGGTTCAGGGCCGTAGCTGGTCTGGGAAGTTGTCAGCATGATGGTATTTCTCCAAAGCATGGACATTCTGGAAACCATGACCAGGAGCAATGACCCAGCAATGCCAGAGGGTGCTGTGAACTCCAAAAACACGGGAAGTCCCTCCTTCTTGGCTTTTTTGATGTATGGAGCCCCAGTGTAGGAGGTCTGCAGAGCCAACCGCTCCTCTGGTGGGATGGGCAGGAGAGGTTTGCTGTGCCTCTAGAGACAGCGGTGTTTTTGTGGTGGTGTAACTAGACTCTCCTCACACAGGAACTTGGTGGCAGTGCTCCCCACCTGCTGATGCTGGGAGAGCAGCCCGTAGAGAGTTAGACTGGAGCACTACAGTTTCTCTGTAGTCCACAGAGAGCCTCTTGTGAGTAGCAGTCACCTTCCTCAGAAACCCCGTGCCCTGGGGCCACCATGGCCCCGGGGCTTCACGGCTGGCTCCAAAGACTCCCTGCCTAACCTGACACTTGCATGAGAGACAGCGAGCACTCCCCCACCCCTCCACTGACCCAGCCAGCACTGGGATGCAGCGCAGTTGTCCCCACACAGCCACAAACCACCCTGTGTCGGCATCAGCATCTCGTCCCCCTCCCCTCCTGCACACACGTCCCTATCCTGAACCACTGCTTTCTGTTGAAGGAGGATGCTCTCTCCAGCAAGAGGCTCTTTGTCCAACCTCTCCAGTGTAATTCTCTCCTGCTGACCCAGAGCTGTTGTTTGGCTTAGCAGTCTCTCTTCTTTTTTTCCCCTCTGTCTTTTCTTCTCTCCCTCCATCTTTGCTTGCAGCTGGTCTTGGAGACCTACAACGTCCCTGAGCTGTCAGCAGGAGTCAACTGCACCTTCGAGGACCTTTCAGAGATGGATGGCTTGGTGGTGGGCAGTCAGATCCAGTGCATCTCACCAGCTGCAAAAGAGGTGCCCCAGATCATCACAGAGAATGGTGAGTATCCCACAGCTCCTCTCTGCCCGCACCACTTCTCCCTCCCCGTCATGAATGAATGCCTTAAGGTCCTCACCCCACACCCCTGTACCTCTCCTGCTTTCTCACAGAGCAGGGTTTGGCTCACGGGAGCCCGAGGGCAGGGTATGGAAAGCACTGGGAGCAGGTGGGATGCTGGTGGCTGCTGGTGGAGCTGCACAGCAGCACATCACAGCAAGAGCTGTGTGACTTTCTCTGTGGTTTTGGTGTGTTGAGCTGCAACACCAGCACCTGCCCTAAGGTGCTTGTGTGTGTGACACGACGTGTTTGCAGACTGCCACCGAGTGGCAGTTGCACATATCTGGAAAAGACAAGGAACAAACATGGGATATTCCCTCACCTTGAGCCCAGGCTGGTGTTACACGGCCTGGGGAATGAGGCTGTACGTGCTCTCAACACATCCCGTCCCGTGTGGCAGCCAGAAAGTCCTGCAACCTGCGTGATCCTGTCTGTAAATTCATCCTGGACCTCTCAGATTTAGTTCTTTATGCTCCTCAGTTCTCTACTCCTGCCCTTTACTCCTTCCAGCTGTCCCAGCCTTGCTGCTGGCTCCCTCTCCTAAAGTGGTCCAGCACAAAAAAATACCTTGTCTCCAAGGATGGTCCCCACACTCCCCCAACTTCCTGCCTGATTTTGTTTCCATTTTTTTTAACACCACCTGTGGCTCTTTGCAAGGACTTACTATGAAAACCTTCACCCTGTTGATCACCCAATGAGACGCAGAGGATGCTGTCATTCCTGTCCTCGGCTTCTCGTGGAAATGTAATGTAAATTTTGCCTCTGAGGACCCTCAGACCACAGAAAATGAAGTGACACGAGCTGTCAGCATCATCTCTGCTCTCCCTGAGCCTGCACACAGCTGCACGTGCTCTCCACTGTGGCCCCAAAACAAGCCCCCAGAAGGTTGTTATGACTTTCAGGTCCTGCTGAGTTTTCAGTCGTGTTTGCCTACCAAGATAGATGCCAGAAACCATTTTCTTTGCTTTGGACATCTGTCCCAGGCCAGGATATAACCACCCAGCAAACAAAAATAGCAGTGGAAGCTGGAGGCAGGACAAGAGAGAGAGATATCTGTTCGTGGGCACCTGTGGCTCGCAGCAGCTTCAGCAGCCGGTGCTCCACACGCCTGCACGGAGCAGTTGGATTGGAACCAAAGGACATGTGGCTCTGTCACATGTCTGATCCTTGGGGCCATCTCAGTCCTCATGTCCTGCTTTAAAATACATGGAAGATGTTGGCAAAGTTGTTAAATAGAATCATAGAATCATAGAATTGATTGGGTTGGAAAAGACCTCCGAGATCATCAAGTCCCACCCTTGGTCCAACTCCAGTCCGTTTACCAGATCATGGCACTCAGTGCCACGTCCAATCTCAGTTTAAAAGCCTCAAGGGACGGTGAATCCACCCCCTCTCTGGGCAGGCCATTCCAATGCCTGAGCACTCTCTCTGGAAAGAATTTCTTTCTAATATCCAACTTAAATTTCCCCTGGCAGAGCTGCAGCCCATGCCCCCTTGTCCTATTGCTGAGTGCCTGGGAGAAGAGACCAAGCCCCACCTGGCTATAACCTCCCTTCAGGGAGTTCTAGAGAGTGAGGAGGTCGCCTCTGAGCCTCCTCTTCTCCAGACTAAACCCCCCCAGCTCCCTCAGCCTCTCCCCATAGCACTTGTGTTCCAGTCCCTTCCCCAGCCTTGTTGCTCTTCTCTGGACCTGCTCCAGCCAGTGGTTGGAGCAGAGCTGCCAGAGCCAGCGGCAGCAGATGGGCAGCAGAGCCCGGCACTGGCAGCAGAATGTGTTCAGTGAGGTGTATGGTGTGTGCAGTGGCTGTGTGTGCCTGAAGGTGGGTGAGCCTGCACATGAGTGCACCCTCTGATGGACTGTCCCATTTGCTTTGGCCTCATTGATTAACGAATCTTCTGGGTGAGGAGGAAAATAATGGAATTGTAGAATCCCAGAATGGTTTGGGTTGGAAGGGAGCTGATAGATCATCCAGTTCCAACCATCTCCCATGGCCAGGGACATCTTCCACTAGCCCAGGTTGCTCGAAGCCCCATCCAACCTGGCCTTGGACACTTCCAGGGATGGGGCAGCTGCAGCTTCTCTGGGCAACCTGTGCCAGGGCCTGCCCACCATCACAGGGAGACATTTCTTACTAATATCAAATCTACTCCTGTCTTGCTTCAATTTAAGGCCATTTCCTCTTGTTGTGTCACTCACTACATGCCCTTGTGTGAATAGAGGGGAAAGGGACACCCAGAAAAGTCTTGAATTAAGTGTGGGTGTGGGTCACTTCCCCATCAAGTCACTTCAGTTGCTGCACCCACTCCTCACCCACAATGATGGGCTCTAACATGTAGGTTTGGTGTCGTGGGAAGAGGGAGCAGTTGACTGTTCAGTTTGGGAGCAGTGGGAATGAGATGCTGTGTAGGAGCTGAGGTCCAGTGCTTGCTGCAGATGGGTCTGCTACAGAAAGGCATGGATCCTTCTGGAAGTGCGGTGGATTGTACATGTCTCTCACGTTGAGATGGGTTCTTTGCAGCCAAAGCCTGAGGGAAATGGACCTTGGGGTGAATGGGGTGAGTGAACCTGGAAGAAGCGACCCACTTCCTTGTGGGAACATCAAATGAACCATCAGCATGGAAGAATTTTAAGGAGAATACTCCATTTTAATGACCTCCGAATTCCAGACATCTGCACTCATTCTTTTAGCTTAGCATTCCTACTTCATGGATTCATATTTTTTAAATGAGTGAGGTATTGTCCATCTCTGTCATCATCATCCAGGCCAGACTCTGCTCCCAGGAGTGATAATTTCCAGTGGTGAACACATAGCCCATCATCCCCAACACCATAAGGGAGATGTACCTGTTGGAGGACTGGGCTCCAGGAGGATTTTATTATACTTTCTACATCTATTGAGGACAGACAAACCAATATATTGTGGGACAGCTCCAGGTTCAGGCTGACAGGGCTTAACTAGGCTAACAAAACAGTCACATGCTGATGTGTCTCTTTTTTTCCCCAGGAGACCATCACATTGTCCAGCTTCAGCTCAAGTCCAAGGAAACGGGTATGACCTTTGCCAGCACCAGCTTCGTCTTCTACAACTGCAGCGTCCACAACTCGTATGTGCATTTCCTTTGATACCTGCTTCCCATTCCACCCCTGGATCTGCCACAGCACCCACTGCTGATGTGTCCCTTGGAAAGCTGGTTGGGTGTGGAGGGGACCAGGGGTCAGGGTCACTTGTGTGACAGCCAGAATGGTGGGGTCCCTCCTGAGAAGACTGAGAGTATGGGGACCGCTTCTTCTGCAGCCAGAGCATCATGTTAGGGACAGTTTGCCACAGAATTGAGTCAAAACCGAGTCCTGACCCCCTCATCTTCCTGTTAGGCATTTTATTGTGGATGGTTGGATCATGCTCATGCTACCAGTCCCACCAGCAGCAGCCTGCCCCGGGTGGTCAATACAGGCTTGGATCCTCCAGTCTGAAAACACAGGCATTTATGGCTCCTGCAGGATGTGAACGAGCACGTAACACCCATCTGATTCCCTCAAGACCATCTTTTCCATGCTGTGAGCTCCTTTGCTGCCTCACATCCCATTTTTCTGGAGCTTAGCTGCCACCCGGGGCTGCTGAGGAGCTGCCCCACCGGAGCGGATCTGCAGCTCCCCCGCAGAAAATGCTCTTCCAGTGGGCTGATCCCACCCTGAGCAAGGCTGAGCAGCTCTGTCCCCACCACCGAGCCGTCAGAAGTGCCAAAAAGCACATCATTACTGCGGCTCAGCAATTCACAAGGAAAGGCAAATCCTATTTCCATGTTCCTGCTGCTTTGACAAACAGTGTCAGAAAGCAAGTGCTGGTGGGGAGAGCGGGAGAGACGGTGGTGTTAAATATTTATGGCATGTTTTGGTTCCTTACTTGACAAACTATACGACGCTATCCATTTTTAATTTGATGTATCAGAGCAAGCACTTGTTACCAATTTGAAGAATAAGTTGCTGTACCAGAGCTGAGAGTGGATTGGAGTTGAGCAGGATTTCCCAGAGATATGGGAGGGGTTGTGTGGCTGCCTCGTGGGCTCAGAGAAGCTCTGCTGGAGGAAGTTTTTCCCCTCGTGCCCATTAAAACCCCAGTAAGAGCCAAGAAAATTTACCCGCCTGGAGTTCCCTCCTGGTACTTCAGAGCCTGCAGCTCTATAGAATCATAAAATCATTAAGGTTGGAAAAGACCTCTAAGATCCCCAGGTCCAACCATCAACCCAGCACCACCACCATGTTCACCATCAAACCATGTCCTCAAGTGCCACATCCATACATTTTTCGAGCACTTCCAGAGATGGTGACTCCACCACTTGCTGACTCCACCACTTCCCTCAGCAGCCTGTTCCATTGCCTTACAATCATTTAAATGAAAAAATAATTTCCTAATACAATATAAACGTCCCCTAGAGCTGCTTGAGGCTGTTTCCTCTCGTCCTGTCCTTCCCTGGGAGCAGAGCCCGATTCCCCTCTGGTTCCCCTCTCCTGGCAGGGACTTGCAGAACCAGAAGGTTCCCCCTGAGCCTCCTTTCCTCCAGGCTGAGCCCCCCCAGCTCCCTCAGCCTCTCCTGCTGCTCCAGCCCCTTCCCAGCTCCCTTCCCTGCCCTGCACACACTCCAGCCCCTCAATGCCTTTGACATGAAGGTCTCCAGAGTGTGCGTGACCAGGGTTGTGCAGAGAGTTTGTGATGGCTCCTTTTGGTTGCTGGTGAGCAGACATAACACTAAATTTAAAAAGAAGTGTGATGTAGGTAGAAGTCAGCGCCGTAACACAGCCAGGAGAGATGTTTGCACCTCTCACTCTGCAGAGCCCCTGGGGCACAGGAGAGCAAAACCTTGTAAGGTGGAGGGAATGGCTCTTTCCTACACCCTGAGTAGGTGATGTCCTAAATATGCCCCCTGCTTCCCAGGTAGCTGCTCCAATGGTCTTATCTCCTCTGCTGAGATGAAGAAAAGAAAAGAAGAATACAATTGATACATTTGCAGGAGCCTCATCACGCTGGTCAGAACTCACAATAATAAACCTGTGGGACACAGGGGGAGAAAATCTCCTGCTTTGTCCTTGGTTTTCTGTCTTTGGTGCATCCCAGTTTGTCTCTGGCCTCTGTGTCATGTGTGGGAGGATTGACCATACAGGACTGTGGTGCCCAGGGACTGCCTTCCATGGTCATCGCTCCTCCCACCCATCCCTCATTCGGCCACCTTCTCATGATGTCTTCAAAGCTTCCAGGACACTGGAGCAGCAAAATGTTGAGGCAGTAATGCTGCAGTATTTTCCACCCATCCCATAATCCTGTATTATTTTATTTCCACCTAACCCCTGATCTCATCTTTTTTTTATTTCTATCCCTCCCCTGATCTCGTATTTTTTTGTTACTCTCGGGATTTGGGCAAAAAGGGGGACACCTCTTGTGTAGGAATCCAAATCTAAATAAATGCTGCAACAGGGCAACCAAAGTGCAATAAATATTTATTATTCCTCTAGTTGCAATGGAACCTAAATTAACTAATTAATATGAGATGCTCATGATCCCAGTAACAACCAGCTCAGGCCATGGCAAGTCCAGCACCATCCTGCAACCTGATGGTGTTGTGTCAGCGGAAAGCCTGTGCCCTTCTGCTAGTGATGGAAAAAGCCATGTTTGCCAGGCTGCAATCCCCTTATGAGAAAGACTTATCAGCCTCAGGATTGGTCCAGTTGGCTGACAGGACATGGCTGCCCAAGTGACTTCTCTTTCCCTCTGTTTCCAGGTGTCTGTCATGCGTGGAGAGCCCATACAGGTGTCACTGGTGCAAGTACCGCCACGTCTGCACCCACGACCCCAGCTCCTGCTCCTTCCAGGAGGGACGAGTCAAGATGCCCGAGGTAGGCAGGGGCATGGCGTGTGTGTCAGGGCTTGATGTCACCTGTCAAACCAGCAGCCCAGGAAGCCTTCTCCACCTCTAGGCCCACCCTCTCCCCGTTCTGCAGACCCTCCAGGAGACCCTCACCCCTCTCTCTCTGCGTTCAGCTCCTCTCCTCTCTGCTCTGCCAGACCCCAGGGAGCTGCTCCCTCCCTCCTACACACCACAGGGAGTGTGTTACCTTGGAAAGTCATTACAAACTCTGGCCCTGAGGATCTCAGAGGGATGGAAAACACTGGTCAGACACCAGAGATACTCTCCTCCTCTAAGCTGCTGTCCCAGGCTGTTGAGATCTGGGGAGGATTTAGGGCTTTCTCCGTGGTGCCAAGTGGGTTTCAGCCACGCTTTGAACACCTTTGTGGCTTCATGGATTTGGTGCCTGATGGCCAGTGCCTCAAAGTGCCTCCAGACGAGGCCAGGAGGTGCCTCATTGCCAGTCACTGAGCTGAACTGGACCTTGGGGCTTAACACGGAGCTGCAAATGCTGCCTGGCAGGTATTGTGACTAACAAGCACTTGCAGACAAGTGGAGCTCGGGAGAATACAAATAGGAAACTGCTTAATTACTTCCTGGCCAGAAATGACCTGAAAGCATCCTGGGCTGTCTGGTAAATGACCTGAGAGGTCTGGTTGTTTGCCTGGCCCGAGGGACCAGTACCCATTAAGAGGTCTGATACCTGCTGAGCCGCCAGAGCACAAGTGGCTGCTGAAGGCTCTGGTAACATGTGCTGCATTCAGAGGGCGAAACCCTCACTGTTCCCCGTGCTGCCTGCTGGCTCTGGTGTGTCTGATGTAGTTCACCACCTACCCCCTGCCCCAGGCAGATGGTCTGCTGGGGCCTGCTGGACCAAAAGATTCACATGGTAATGTCTTCACACTCCTGTGACATCCCTGTGTCTGTCCTCCCACCCCTTCCCAAAGTGCTGGTTGAGATATCACATATGTGCTGGTTGAGATGTCCTGCATCAAAAGTTCTGACCGGCTACAGCACTGGCACAATCCTTAAATATTCATGAGTCCTCCATTCACCAGGATTCAGAATCTGCTGTAAACCTGCTGGAAAATGTGCTGAGGAGCTGGAGGACTTGACACTCTCTGCTTGGTGGTGAAGGGGTGAAAGAAGGCAGCCCAGGGTTCAGCCCTTCTGGCAGGTTGTCCCAGCTAGAGAGGGACTGTTCCCTCACATGGAGCCTTGGCAAAGTTTGGCCAGTCCTGCTCGCCACAGTTTTCTGTACCTTCCACTTAAGGGACCAGAAGGACCTCATCCTCTTGTTGAATGGAATGCCCTGGGACTCTTAGTCTCACCTCCTCTCTGTGCAATAACACCACCACCACTGATCTCCTCTGACAGACTCTTTTGGTGTGTCCCATGGACCAAGCACAGGATTCACCTTCCCAGTTCCCACCTCCAGTCCCTTGTCCAAAAAAGAAATGCCTACAAACCTTCGTGGGTGTCCTGCTCCCTCAATCCCTGTAACAATTCCTGGTATTCAGGACACTGCTCTCATCAGAAAGGAGATCATGAGAATAATCCCAGTTTCTTAGAGAATGGACTGGGGGTGGCAGAGCCCTTGGTCTTTATCCCCTCCAAGGTCTTGCTCTGCAGAACTGGGAGAGAGGCAGTGGACTCATCCAACTCTGCAGAACTGCCTGTTTTAGCTCTGTCATCTCTACTGGTTTGGTTTCAGAAAATTGTCCTCTTCAGACCAGGGGACAGCTCCAGTCTGGGAGGCTTTGTCTGCCAGTAGAGTTTGCTCTTTCTCTCTTCCATCCACTTTGACAGAGGATTTCCCACCAAGCCTCATAAACTCCCGCTCTGATCTTGCAAAGCTGCTCTGTGAGATTTGCATGGCAGCAGGGAGAGGCACAACCCCGACTTTGGAAAACAGCTATTGACCTGCAAGGCAATGACAGCATCACGTGAGACACGCGTGTTACATCAGTCCTTGCTAACGAGGGCAGCAGCAAAACCACCTCCGAGCTCAAATGGGATCCCTTTCCCCTGGGATACAACATTGGGCACTCAGCTGCTCAGCTCAGGAGCTGGTTTAGCTGCTCAGCTCAGGAGCTGGTTTTCCTGTCTGCTGGGCAGAGGAAACTCTTCTCAGAACTGGAACAACAAAATCTGGAAGGATAATGCCCTTCCAAACCCCAAAACTTTCCAAGCTTCCTTTTTGCCTGGTGATGTGAGAAATGTCCTGTAGCTTCAGGGTCCTTCTCATTCTGTTTGTGGCTGTCAAGGACACTTGGGCTGGGGAAAGATGGCATCACAAGTGCATTCTGACAAGCACGTTTACAATCCCTCTGTGGCCAGGAAGGTTTTGTCAAATGGCACTTTGAGCAAACACGGCGGCGTATCTCCCACGCTTCCCTTGAAAAGCCATCTTCCCACTGACTCATCGCTCCACTGCGCCTTCCACTGCCTATTTTTCACTTTCACGTGCAACCCTATCATTTTCTGTCCTGCGCACTTGCCTATTTGTTGAGTGGGCTCTTTGAACAATAGAAACTATTTGGTATCTTGAAGTCAAGCCTGGCTCCTGGTTGCCCATCCAAACCTTCACGCAATTCCTGGTGATGCAGCATGTCTCATGAGGTTGACAAGACTGAGGTCCATTTCCAAATTTCCCAATCTTCAGCAATGCTTGAAATGTGCCATCATGTTGAGTGGCTCTGTTCTTACTGGCCTCTCATCTCCATGCTCCTTTCAATCCCTTCCTCTCCAAGCACTCAGAGCCCCGGAGGATGAGGAGAGGGAAGCGTTTACCACCACCCAGGCATGAGTGCCTGCAGAATCAGTAAGCCTGGAAGAGGCACTGAAGCTGCACTACCAGCATGGGGTGGTTGGACCACCCCATTTGCAATCTATCCGTGAGTTTGCTGAGCAGATTAGCTTGGGTGTCTTCCAGGATCGTATGGGATGATTGCACCAAGAGACTCCTTGCCAAGGAAACAAATATTGGCGTTACTCTGTCATAGGGACCTGTGCCAGAAACTCCTTCCCTCTGTAGTCATCACTGCTGGCCTGCCAAGCCTTCCACCCTCCCCCTTGCTATGGCCTTCACCTTCTCTTGCTACGCCCACCCTCAGGTGGGTTTTTTTTTCCTCTGTTTGCCTGTACATTATCTTGCCATCACATGGGAAGAGGCTTTGCACTCTCCAGATAGCCTGGTCTACAAATGGACTCATTGGGCTGGCACCTACCACCCCTGGACCAGCCTGGAGTGCTTTGAAGGGAAGGTTGTGGCCTTGTGTGCTTCTGACTCCATCATTTCCTTAGGCCACCTCACAAATTTCTAGCTTTCCACTGGCTCAGCCTTTCATTCAGGTTTTTTTCAGGTTCTCTGGGAGGATCTGGGGTTTTTACCTTGATTTTGGTAGGAGTTGCTGATTAATTCAGAATGTTGGATGAATTTGAGGCTGATCCAGTGGGACAGCAGAAAGGCTTTGGCCATGACCCACACTGTCCAGAAGGCAACACGCTGTTTGTGTCTGTGTAGCCTGTGATCTGCCATCCAAGGGGAGCCTTTCAATGGCATCGTGGATAGCTGTGATCATCCAGTCCCAGGCTGGGAAAGGGCAGCTGTCCTACCACCACCTGGAAAAACAACCAGAGATGGAGAAAGGACAGAAAAGGCACATCCCTCACTACCAACATGGAGATACGACTTTCTTACCTGACATTTGTCAGGTGAATCAGTCCTGCCTGCGATAGATCTGGATCAACTAGTCTGGGAGCCTTGGGAAAGCCCGTGTTTGCTCCAGTGAAGAACTCCAGCACGGTCATAAAGCAAGAGTATTTATGATTATGGCACTGATCTTAATCACATAGGGTTGACAAAGTCTCTGGATGATTTGTGGCAGAAATACTTCACCTTGGCGTGTAATTTCCCTTTACAGCAGGTTTTCAAAAGCCAGGTGCACTTGCTTGAAATACACTGAGTGACTTCTTGCTTTATAAAGGGGCGCTGATATTATCGTTCCTGAGGGCAGGAAGGGGACGCACGAGGAGAAAAGGGCATTTTAATACTGAAGTGGATTGTTGTTGCTGCTGTTGTTGTTTTTCCCAAAGAGCTGATGGCAAATTAGTCTCAGAGGTAGAAGGGAGTGGGCTGAGCTTCTGTTTCCCTTTGGCCATCCTATCTCTGCTTTTGACAGTTGTTGCTGACCGTAACTAAAGTCACAGTGCAGGCTTAGGGTCCAACCACAAACCATTGCATTGCAGATTAACACACTGTGAAATCAACCCTGACTTACCTGGCACAATCACCAAGTAAGAGAGCTCAGGCATTTTCTTCTGTAAATAGGCAAGACAGTCAATGTGTTTTGGGGGGAAACTGAGGTGGGGAGGTGTAAAACAGTTGACCTGAGGCTCTCCAGTGTGTCACAATGGGTAGAAACACCACCTGTCCCTCCTGATATCTATTACCCAATAACGATTTGCATCGTCCATCTCATCTTTGTACAGCTCTGCTCTGATCCAGGGGTAGTTGTTACATCAGTATTTCTGTGCAAGGATGGGATGCTGGAGTAGCTACTTGAGTTGATGGGATAAAGGATTAAATCTTTTCTCGTGCCTCTTTCTCTAAGAGGAACACTGTCTTGTTCCAGGCCTTGCAAGGATTTTAGCTTTGTGTAGGGAAAAAAGAGGGGGGAAAAAAAGGCAAAAGCCAAAAGCAAGCCTAGATAACAAATCTATTATTCACTGGGTTTAACAGATACATAATCATTTAATTACCTTGAGGGAGGTTTTCATCTCTCCCTGCTCAGCCGATTTGTGTGTGCATGTGTTTTCCTTCCTCCCCCAAACAAGCTTTTTTGTTAAAAGGATTTTCATCTGCTGCCTAAAAAGGGAACAGAAGGAAAGATCTCGCACCAAAGTGTTTTATGTCGAGTTGTACGTGCTAATGACAGCAAAGCCCACATAAAAGAAACAACTGCTTCAAATATTAATTTGTCAAAAGCAATAGAAAGCTGTGTGAGCTGCATCCTGGCAAGCAGCTGACGAGGAGCAGAGCTCTGTTTTGCCCAGTGTTTGCTCGTGCCTGGTGCTGAACTAAAAGCTGTACCAGTGGCTTCTGCACTGATTTAGCCCTGCCCAGCTCCTTGCCCTTGTTGGGAATGGATTTTTTGGGAAACAGGGAAGAAGGAAGGGGGAAAAAAGAAGGCAGAGAGTGAGAATGATAACTCAGTGTGAACTGGCAGACATCGGGGAAGCATTTGGATAATGTCCTTAATAACAGGCTTTACCTGTTGGTCAGCCCTGAAGTGGTGTGGTCAGTCAGCTGGACTGGGTGCTTGTTGTAGGTCCCTGAACATGATTCTACTCCTATCCTGTCCTTCCTTACTGTGTTGTCCTCTCCTGTCCTGTCCTATCCTATGTATTAATGCCTGTGACTCCTCACCATGGACTTTGGCTGGAGTAAACTCTGCAGGGACCTTCCCACTGTGACTCAGGAAGGACTTTGCCCCAAGGTCCCCCAAAACAAACAGGTTTTCTGGCTGCCCCAAATGTCCTGTTTTTTCCTCTTTTGAAGGTGTAGAGGGAAGGGACAGTGCCCACCTCCTCCCAAAATGCACGCCAGTGGAGTGGGTGGCTGCACTAGGGAGGGGCTATCAGGTGAGCACGGCCAGCTCCTCTCTCCCTTGCATCAACAAACCTTCTGGTGATGCATCTTCAACTGTTGCTGTGGCAACTGCTCCGTTTCCATCCCGCTCCCCTTTCCAGCTTCACTTAACCCGTCTGGAGAGGCGGCTGCTGGAAGCATCGGCACGGGGAGAAGAGATAAACCTGTCTCTGCTCAAACTGTGCCCCTCTCATTTCTCAGGGGCCGTAATGACAGCCACGGCGAGCACCTTCCACTATCCCACGTTACCTTCCCAGCTTTCAATGATCTACTCACTTCTCCTGGCACCTGTCTGTCATTAAGGGGAGGGTGTGAGGTGGAATCTCTATGGCAACTGCAGGCGACCTGCTGCCTTTCAAGTGCTGTGAGCAGGCAGGGGGACCAGCAGCCACCCCATGCAGGTGGGATCTGGTGTAGGGATGCACACGTTTTTGTGGCACCTGCTTTTAAAGCAGGTTGGTGTTCATCATCTGGTGTGCTCTTAGAAGGGTTTCCGAGAACTCCAAGGAGTTCAGTCTTCTTGGGATTCTGTCCAGGGGGATGCAGGGGTAATCTGGGAGGAGGCTGTAGCTGATAATATGAGTCCAGCTGTGACTCAGGGCTCCTGTGGTTTGGCATTTCGGGCTGTGGCATTTCAACCCTCATCCACTGTTACAGCCCTTTCCCAGGAAAGGAGATGTGTCTTGTAGTGGGTCCATCCTCTTCAGAGGGGGGTGCTTCAGATAACGACAAGAGGAAATTAATCACAGAAATTGGAGGCCAGGCAGAAATCTCTCCCCTTGTTCATGGAGTCCCGTTAGAGCGTGAAAATACTGCTCAGAGCCAGTGCCAGGCACTGATGAGCCACAGGGTTTATTTCAGCAGATGAGAGGTATAATTCTGACGCTGAGCTGGCTTGGACATGTTCACCTTTCCGTGCCCCCGATTCCCTCACACCTTCTGATTAGGGTAAACACTTTCAGTTAATAGGTGCTTGTACAATACTTAGTTCCTGGAGCCGTGATCTCTCAGTGGGGGCTGCTCATAAGAAGTCTTTGAGCTTGTACAAACAAATTAGATAATTCGCTGTTGTTTGCAAGTCATAGTGACTTGCACTGAGGCGAAGAAAAAGATGCGTGTGACGTGGCTTCTTCTGTTATTTTTGGGTACCTTTTGTCATCTCTGAGCCATTTTGCCCTGCAGTCATCCAGCTGGCAGGGGAAAAGGCTGGTAATTTGTTCAACGTCTGCAGGATTTCATGGATTCATAGACATGGTGCAAGGGACCTTAAAGTTCGTGTAGTTCCAAACTCCTCTCTGCCATGGGCAGGGACACCTTCCACTATCCCACGTTACTCCAAGCCCTGTCCAGCCTGGCCTTGGACACTTCCAGGGATCCAGGGGCAGCCACAGCTTCTCTGGGCAACCTGTGCCAGGGTCTCCCCACCCTCACAACCAAGAATTCCTAATATCCAGTCTATCTCATCTCTCTAATATCTAACCTATTTCTGATTATTACGGTGATGGATCTGCAGGAAATCTGTCCTGGTGCATGACAGCTCCATCGTTTCTCTCCCCTTGAGATCTCCAACCAAACCACAGCAGAGACTAAAAAATGATAGAAAAAGGCTTCCCTGAGAGCCCTTCATCCTACCTTAATGCACACCTTGTTTTCTTAGAGCTTAATCTCTCCAGCCACCTTGGTAGTGAATAACCAAGAACCTGTTCGTGTGATTTTTAGGAGCAACTCAGTGAGATTAGTTGGAATTGGGATGTAAAAAACATCTGACACTCAACACAGTGCCCCTGCTAAATGTTTTTCATCACAGTTGGGCTGCTCATCTTTGTAATGCAAGATTATTTATCCCACAGGACACAGTGATCTCAGAATGCAACAGGGTGATACTCATCTGTCCCCGCCAACACAGCATCCTTGGAAACAACATCGGGAAGAGCATATGTTGTTTTGATAGCAATGCCATTGTAATGCCTCCAGTGGCTACAGGTTTTTCTGTCTCTCTGGACATCTGTTAGGACTGCTAGGATCCCTCTGGCACCCTGCAGTGTGAGGGAGGAAAGACAGTTCCCCATTCAGACTCAGTCCGGGGAGATGTCTTGGCTCTGAAGCCGAAAGATTTTGTTTTTCTCCATTGTAGCATCAGCTGCATTCACTGCTTTGGGACATGTGAGCTTTTGGGGCCTGGCCAAGGAGAAACATTCTCAGGATGTTGAAGCTGCAGATAAGAGGTGAGGCTGGAATGTGTCTCCTGCCTTGCTTGGGGCATCTCCAGGAGGCTAAGCCCAGACCCTCCTTCCCTGCCTTGTCTTTGAGCAGGAGTCCATTTGCTTTGGCTTGGGTGTTATCTCGTGCTGTCATGGATCTTGGGGAGGGGGAGGATGACAAAGAACCATGATATCATGGTCCTGACCTTCCCACTGTGGAAGCCAAAGTGAAATGACTCTCTGGGCTTCCGTCCTGGTTTCTGAAGGAAGTGGGTTTGCATCAACATAGCCTGTGTGCAACTTCTGGCCCATCTGTTCCTCCATCTCCTCTCTTCACTTCTGAACTCACTGACCATTCTTGGCCTGGTTGGGCCAAAATCTGAAGCTCTCAGAGGTGCCAAGTTCCTATGAACTTTATAAAAATGGGCAACTTCAGAGGAGAAACAGACTTTCTGTCCTCTCTTAGGAAGAAAGCACTACAGCTTGGGCTGAACCCTTGTTAGACACCAGAATGCCATGGGAATCCTTCTCACTTCTGAGGAAGTCTTAGTTGGATAAAGTCCCTTACACACAAAAAGCCCATTTCTTGGCACAGACGTGTAGGGACCTTCGATGGGGAGTGACATTCCAATGCCATTGGTGCCTGCGTGGATGAGCAGTAAGGGGAATTCTGTCAATGCTCAAACTCTCCAGCTTCACTGGCCTGCAGGGGTGTTGTGCAGAGACGTGCAGTGCTTTGATATTGTGGAATGATTCGGGTTGGAGGGGACCTTAGAGATCATCTAGTTCCAACTCTTCTACCAAGGGCAGGGGCAACGGACGTGAAAGGTCTAGTGGACTTCAGATGGTGTCCTTACAGGAGGACAGGGGGCTGGCTGTGAAGGGTGCATATTTAAATAATCATAATTACAGAAGAAATTAATTGCGGCTTTATAAGCTGCCTGTGCTTTCCACAACCCATTTTCCTATGTGTGTTATTCAGAAGGACTGTCTTACTTTACGTGGGTTTTCCTTTAGCAAATGACAGACTTTGTCCAAGTGAATGCACGGTTATCACGTCTCTTGAACACACACCACCTTCTTCAATGCACAAGTTTGTACTTCTTATGATTTCCAAACTCAGAAAATGGCAGAATTGTTTCTCACGTGTCTCCAATAGCCCCTTTCCAGTGAGCAGATGGACCTCAGGACAAAACCATCTACAATTTTTGTCACTGGTCCACTCCCCTCATCCAATGACCAGAAGGCTCCTGCTCTCTGGATCATTACTTTTCCTTCTGAGAGTGTGGCAAAGCAGCAGAGGGCTGAAAGAAAGCTAATGTTGTGTCTCTACTTAAATAGGATAAATGTGGCACTTGGATAATTATGGCAGCCTGACCTTGTTCCTCGTGAAATAATGGACCAGCTGAGAAGGACTCTAT
Source organism: Grallaria varia (assembly GCA_013396735.1). Lineage (NCBI taxonomy): Eukaryota > Metazoa > Chordata > Aves > Passeriformes > Formicariidae > Grallaria > Grallaria varia. The sequence continues at coordinate 691,597 of VWZG01008519.1, forward strand.
TAATAAAGAATTAGAGGAGGGTAAAATCATTAATGTTCATCAGCAGAGATGTGTGGACTGACTTCAGAGGCAGAATAGTCTTGGGTTGGATCAAGCTCTCAGCTGACCTGGGTCATTTCCCAGCACTGTCTGCGTGGCATTGGGGGGTCACTTTGCTCCCAGCCATGGGATTTGGCAGGGAGCCATGGGAGAGGAGGTTGGTTATCTTCATTTAGCTCCTGCTTTGCAAGTATCTGCTCTCAGGGCATCAGCTCTCTGGCCTTCACAGCACTGAAGCCACCAACCCAAGAGACTCTGACAGCTGAGCTGATGATCTGCTGTCCATCAATGGGGAGGCCCATCAGAGGTTTCCCAGAGGAGCTCTGGCTGCCCCATCCCTGGAAGTGTCCAAGAACAGGTTGGACAGGGCTTGAAGTGACCTGGTCTAGGGGAAGGTGTCCCTGCCCTTGGCAGAAGGCTGGAATAAGCTGATCTTTAAGTTCCCTTCCAACCCAAGCCATTCTATGATGTCCTGGTCACCCTTCCTCCATCTGTGATATCCATACAGTGCTCTATGGAAGCCACCACTGAAATCACAGAGCCACAGAATATGCTGAGTTGGAAGGGACCCACAAGGATCATCATTTCCTTGTGAGGGAAAGAGGAGTGGCAGGCGCTGATCTCTGCTCTGTGGTGACCAGTGACAGGACCCCAGGGAATGGCCTGGAGTTGTGTCAGGGCAGGTTTAGATGGGATATTAGAGAGAGGTTCTACCCCCAGATGGTGGTCAGGCACTGACCAGGCTCCCCAGGGCAGTGGGCACAGCACCAAGGCTGGCAGGGCTCTCAGGCACAGGGTGGGGACTTCTGGGCTGGTCCTGTGCAGGGCTGAAGGTGTAACTGCCAGAGTGCCCAGAGCTTAAATAGGGCAACATCTCTTCCCTAGACTGAGCACCAGTGTCCTGGAGAGCTGCCTTTTCCCAGGCACCAGAATCCCTTGCAATACCTGACAAAAGAGAGCTGGAATTTGCTCCTGAGTGTATGGAAGACTCTTAACCAGAAAGGAGCCACCAGAAGTGACAGAGATGCAAGGACTCAATTATTCCTTTGTTGTCTCTGCAGATGTTTACACTTCCCATAAATCCTGTTGCTTTCTCCTCATCAGCTGCCTTTAAAGTTCCGAGCATTTTCCTCATGTATTATTACTTTTGCTGTGCCAATAAATAAGCACGCCATCAATCAAACTAACAACACTTGTAAACTTAGGAGGTGCAGATAAAATATATGGTGCATTAAAAAATTCTTTGACCTGGTGAGTTGTTTTTTTTTCCTTTTTTTTTGTAGCTGGTTTGATTGCTGCTGGTGCCGATGTAAATTTGGGGGAAGTATATCCAGAAATTTATGGAGCTTGGAATCCTGCCTACAAGGCATTGACCTGATTCCGCTTTATAACATAATAACGTTCCCCGGCACCGTTTGTGTAAATTTTAAATATAATTTTTATGATGTCAAGAATTAGTGGGGGTAATAATGTAAACACAGTGTGGACTGTAAGTCACCCCTTCCCCTCCCTCACTGCTGAGCTCCTCACTGCTTCATTCTCCAGATTATCCGGGCTCTGGGAAGCTGGGCAAGAGTTTAAAAGTGATTCATCAAAGGAACCAGCTTGTCAGCCCCGGAGCCCGACGGCCTCTGTCTGCTGCAGTGCAGGGTGGCTGCTAAACAAGCCTCGGGTGGTGACCCAGGGTGACAGTGTGGAGGTGTGAGAGAGACGTTCAGGCAGCGTATTCCAGCCAGTCCCTGCTGCCTCTCGCTTGCAAACTTGCTGTTTTCCTGCTTTTTATCCAGGTGAAATCTGATTTCTCCAAAGTCAATAAAAGGTCGAGGGATTTTTGCCTCGTTTTATTTTTGCCCGTTTTTCCTCTCCTTTTTATCGTTCCCTCCCTTCCTTTTATTTCTCGTTCCTTGTTCTGTTTTTGCCATGATGTTTTTGAGTCGAAATCTAATTTGCAGAGCATCCAGATGCTGTGGTCTAGAGATATCTTTGTAAAGATACCCAATCCCTGCCTCTCAGCTCTTACCCTCTTGACTTGATTACAGCACGGTGTGGGCGGGTGAAAAAGCCACGGGGAACGCAGAGAAAACAGAACATTGCAGCTCAGCAGAGCAGAGCAACAAAAGATGTATTTGTTTACGTAATATGTGAGTAAATAGCACTCTGAGTTGCATTTCTTATGGGGTCCCGAAAGTCTCGAGCGAGTAAATTTTGGTCCCCGCTTCGATTCACTTTATGGTCGCGTTCTTTCCATGCAAGACCCCTTGGACAAGGCACAAAGCTGGTGGCTGAATGAGGAATGTTGAAAAGAAAGTCTCTAAAAAAAACACCAAGGTTGAGGATGGAGAAATGGATTTAATGGCAGAAGGGAACTGGATGCTTTGAGATGAGTAATGAAGGAGTTGTTGTTGGTGGATGTGTCTGGTCCTGAATGGAGATGACTCCTACTCTTCTGGGGCAGGGAGGGTGAAAATCCATTGCCAAGTGTTGAGTTTATCTTGCCAAAGCCTCCTCCAATGCAGTCAGTGATGAGTGGAGATCCAGCCGGTGCTCCCAGGGATCACGAGGAGCCAGTATGAGGGAAAAGGTGGAACGATTCCCTCACCTGGATGCTCTGTGGGAGAAGGGATGCACAAGTGAAGACAAGTGAACTGGGACACCAGTATAAGGTGGAGACTGTCGATAGGTGGATGGGTCATTGTATTAAACCTCCGTGGATGTTTAACTGTTCCCACGTGGAATGGCTACCCTTCGAAACAGATGAACCCCATTTTCTGCTGGGAAGTGGAAAACACTTTGATGACCCTTTGGCTCATAACCCTGGCCAAAAGCAGTAACGGAGAGGGAAACTGTACAAAATAAGGTTAGAAGGAAACCCAGGCAGTATCACAAGGCTTTGAAAGACCCCCTACATGCCTCATTCCTAGGAGAGGATTGCAACTCAGAGTGTCTGGTCGGTCTCCAGCTTATACAGGGAAACAGCACGATAAAATCTCCATGAAATCACAACTCTAGGTGTTTGAAGCACCATAAAGTAACCAAACTAATTAGTTCAGGGCTGAGACCACAGGACCTTGGAGTGGTTTCATCTCTCTCTTTAGCAGAATTCTCCTGATGGCTCTCACTGGGGACTCAGCTTTGGCTGTGATGGAGGCCATAACACATAAGGGAGAGAAAAGGTTCTCATATTTCTGAGACTTTATTATTTCTGCAAGCTACAACAAAACACATTTGCAGGCACTCTGTGAGGAGTTATAAATAAAGAAAATTAAACTACCATCGACCCAATGAGTTCAGCCCATTTCATGCAGTGTTTTCACTGCGAAAGCTCTCTGACTGGGTAATTGGCAAAATTTTGGTGATGTGAGGTGTGCATCGCTGCTGATAGGAGTAATTGGCAAGGGTGGAGGATATTATTTTAAGTGGTCTGACTCATTTGAAAGCACTTAAGGAATAGAATGAAGCTACACACACAAAATGAATCAACAACGATTCTCTGGATTCTGAACCAGCTCCCTTTAGAGTTGGGCAAAAGGCTTAATTTATTATAGACCAAAGGCAAAAGGGATGATGGGATTGTGCCCTTCCCTGATGCAGTTCTTGGCAGTGTATGTTTTTATTTCCCCTAATTCATGTGAAAACCGTACTTTTCCAGCCTGGGTGATGTCCATTGAAGAGAAAAAGGGTGCAAAGTGCCTCCACTGTACAATGCCCTAGATAATTCAATTTTAAGGACCCCTCTGCTTGGATCTGCTCTGAGCAGGTTGATGGTTTTCCCCTCAAAAATGCAAACCTGGCCAGGCACCCAAAGCTTGACACAGGCTGCAGAATGAGTTCTGTTTGACTCCAAACCCAGAGCCTGGTCCAAGCTCTGAGGTTTCATGCAGTACATCACCCAATGAAATTGCCTCTTCCCCTCCCCGTTTCAATTAGAAAGAACATTAGGTCAATCAGATAAAGCCACATTGGGAGGATTTCCTCTTTATGGCGCTTGCCTCTTCAATTATCTATAATGAACTTCCTCACAGCACTGCAAAGCTTTTTATATGCAAACGAATCCTGTTTTGGGGCTGCCTCAATCACAGCTTGTTAATGAACTTGAAACAAGTGTTATCGGAAAGGTTACAGCACCAGTGGCGGAGGGGGACAGGATAAAGCCAGGCAAGAAAGACCGGGCTGAAGAGCTGGGATTGGCCTGCAGGTAACAGAGTGGACTATCTCCAACCTCCATCCTCCAGCTCCCATCAGAGGCTTTTCTGTTTGACAGACATCAAGTAAAAAGCCCACTCTTGGGAAACAGCTGCTCGGCAGCAGATAGGGCTTTCCCATCCTCCTGTCCCACTGATTCCCTCTGCCAATGCATCTCTCTCTCAACTCCTGTGGCTGGGGAGAAAAAAATTAATGGAGAGGATGTTGCTGAGGTCTTTTCTTATGCCAGGAGAAAGAGAGGAAGCTGATGCAGAAGCCCCAGGACACGCTGGGCAGATGACAGGGAAGGGTCAGGGGAAGTTGAAGCCATTTAGTCCCAAACTGTGTTTACATGTGATATCCTCTGGTGTGATCAGCACTGGGAACTCTCTCTCTTGCTTTAATATAGCCCAGACCACCCCCCTTCCCTTTCTCTCTGGGTTTTTATAGGTCTAAGTCCCCCAGATTATGCCTCACTTGCTCATGCTGGGTAGCTACTTAACCCTGCGTTTAGCCTTAAGGCTGGTCTGTCATGGTATGGTAGGAGCATTGAACCCAAGGTTGGGAAGACTTTCTAGGTGGTAAAGCCTGGCTCTTTAATCAAGAGAAATGCTTCTCAGATACTTCAATCATTGTGTTTGAGCATTAATAGTTCCCTGGAGATGTTTCGTCGCAGGACAGAGCAACAGCAAGAGAAGGGAGTGTTGGAACAGGGTGTAGCGCCTCAAGCACTCCATTCTCAATCCCCAGGAGTGCAGAGAATCCCAGTGGTGAAGTTCATCCCTGCACTGAGGTACCCCATGAGCTTTCTTCCTACCTCCAATCCTTACACCATCCAACCAGGTTAACTTGATGGCCTGTTAAACCTCACTCCTTGGTAGCAGGTATCAAGTGAGACCTTGTGCCAGTTCGGGGGAAAACAGCCACTGGACCCAAGATGGTTCAGCTCCACCCAGCTCCAGTGACTGTGCTTGGCTGTCCAGGTTCTGGTGCTAACCTGGGCAAGGCCAATTGAAGTTCCACCATCAGCTACTCACACCATCAACATCACTCTGTAAGTGCAGATGAGAAACTGTGTGGCCCTGAAGGACCCTTCCATCTGGCATCCCCACTAGGACAGACCCTCTTTGAGACTGAGGGGGGCTTCTGGGCTTCACTGCAGGGATGCCTTGGGTATTAATTGGATTTTCCTCCTGCCCCTGTCCATGGGTCAACTCCCACATGCAATGCAATGACTGATGGCTCTTGTAATTCCGTTCCTGGTTAATGTAACTGCAGATGTTACACGTCTAATCCATTTCTTTATCTCCCTAAGCTGTTTCCTTCAGTAAGATGCTCCCACCATCTGCTCTAACAAGCTCCCAGGCTCTCAATAAGGCATAAATTCCACTTTTGAACCTTTCAGTCCTTTTCCCTACTTTTCTCCTCCAAATCAGTCGTTTTCTCTTTGCCCACACCTACAGATTAAGGTTGTGCCTCTTTAAGTAAGTTGCCTGTCTCTGCTGGCACCAACTGGACTTGTCTTTAATGTTGGGCAGGACAGGCTGAAGTGGCAGGACAGGCTGAAAAGGTGTTGGTCTCTGGACTGGTCAGGGTGGCTGCACCATCATGGTACTGGAGTTCTCTACGGAGAGCAAACAGTGCCAAACACAGTGCAGAGAAGAAAAGGAGGGCACAGACTTCACCATGGTATGTAGGAGTCGAAAAGAGTCAACAGAGGGAACATAGGCAGGCACTCGCAGGGAGTGTGGTCTGTGCTTATGTTTTGTAGCCTGTCGCAGTGATTTATTTAAGGGATCCCATTTTATATCAAATGGCCTTGGATTAGCCAGGAAAAGGTGGCAGCAATTTCCTAAAGATGTGATGGCTTCCCAGAATCCGTGGATGTGACAGCTTGCAGCTCTGTGGCTGCACTATGAGGAAGCAGCTCATGGCCACTCTAACTACAGCTCTGCTAATTAATGACACTTCGAGTGCAGCCTCCTGCGTGGCAGCTTTGGGTGCCCAACCTTTGTGAGGGACCCACCAAAAGGCACCAAATTAGCAACATCCACTTGACTTCCCTCCTTTGGTGAACCAGGGGCGAGCCTTTCCGAGGGATCTCCAGGCATTGTGTGACAGTCATTTCTTGGGAGATGGATCTATGTGTAATAAATATTTTGTCCTCCCTTAAGCCAAAATAAACTCTCTTTTTAACATCTCTGACTCTGTAGGTTACAACAGGTCTTGCTGGAGCTGACTGGAGCTGTGCCTTTTGTACAATGGTGTACAATGGCTGTTGGGAAACAAGGAATTATGCTCAGGGTTTTTTTGCTTTATTCACTTCTATCACAGCACTGCCACTGGACTAAGTCCACGGAGGGAACATGATTGCTTTTCCATTACCTGAATAACAGAGCAGGTATTAAAAAGCACCAGAGATGGTTTCCCTGGGTCCTGAAGGCTGAAAGTCTGCAGTGTAAGCAAGGGAGATAGGAAAGGACGGTGTGAAAAAGAAATCCTCCCTCTCCTGTTTATCTGAGCCTTCCCTGTAATGCTCCTTGAATATTCCTGTAATGCACTGAGGTCTGGGGAGCTGCAAAGGGTTTGTAGTCAGGCAAAGTGAGAAGGTTGAGAAGCATCAGGGGACTCCCTTTGAGGCTGGGAAACCCACGTGCTGACTTGGTGCATTGTCTGCTCTCTCCCCAGGACTGTCCCCAGCTGCTGCAGGCAGAGAAGATCCTGGTGCCCGTGGAAGTGATCAAACCCATCACGCTGAAGGCCAAGAACCTGCCCCAGCCTCAGTCGGGCCAGCGAGGCTACGAGTGCATCCTGAACATCCAGGGCAATGAGCAGAGGGTGCCAGCCCTGAGGTTCAACAGCTCCAGTGTGCAGTGCCAGAACACTTCGGTGAGCCAGCCCTGCCTGCTCGGCAGAGGTGCAGGGGCCACACAGGACCAAAAGTGCCCACAGCGCCGTCCCAGCGGGGTCTGGGGTTGTGTCACAGCCCTTTTTACCTTATTGGAGCTGTCTAATCTAGAGATTAGAGATCAAGGGATGCCTTATTGCTCTCTGTAATTCCCTGAAAAGAGAGTGTAGCCAAGTGGGAGTGGGTCTGTTCTCCCAGGTAACACTCAACAGGACAAGGGGAAATGGCCTCAAGTTTCACCAGGAGTGGTTCAGGTTGCATATCAGGCAAAAAGTCTTCACTGGAAGAGTGGTTAAGCATTGGAACAGGGTGTCCAGGGAAGTGGTGGAGTCACCATCATCCCTGAAAGTGTTCTAAAGCTGTGTAGGCATGGCATTCGGTGGTACGGTTTAGTGGGCATGGGGGTATTCAATCAGTTGGGCTTGATGGTCTTGGAGGTCTTTTTCAGCATTAATGATTTTATAATTCCAACCACAGTCAAGGAGAGGTTGGCTGGTAGCTCGAAATATGCCCTGTGTGCTCATCAGAGTGGCTGGTGCCACCACACAGTGGTTGTCTCTGCCCCTGGATCCCAACACCTGGCCATGCTGGAGTACCTTAGCCATGACCCATAGGCATTATTGTCATTATCATTAACCTGCTCATATCTTCACAGTGCCACAAAAAGGGTTCCCAAAGAGACAGTTTAGGCCGTTTTGTTGGGGTTTGGTGATGGGACTATAAACCCCCAGATAAACAGTCTGATGTGATGGGTCACAAGAGGAGTGAGGTAGAAAAACAAAATGGTTTGGGTTGCAAAGGACCTGAAAGATCACCTCCTTCCAACCCCCTGCCATGGGCAGGGACACCTTTCACTAGACCAGGTTGCTCCAAGCCCTGTCCAAGCTGGCCTTAGGTTGAGTCAAACCTTTGGACAGACACTGACTCACCACATGCCCTTTGGTGAGTCCCTTTGCTTCTGGCCACCTCCCCTTCCCCATCTGCAGGTTGGGACCATTGACCTCCCCTCCCAAGGCTTGTGTGAGCGTGAGTCATGACACTGCTGTCACCACAGCCATGCCAGTTTTGGGGACAATCACCTGCCCGCAGCTGTGCCCACATGCAATAGCAGTCTCTGCTTCTCTGGAGTTTCATGTCTCCAAGATATGCATTTGAGTCGTTTTCATTGCTGCTGCTACCAGATGATTTATTAGTCAAAGAGCTAATTACAGGCTTCAGCCACTTCACCACAGCTCTGCCACTCCACGCTGGGCAGTGCTTGTCACAACACATTCTGCTGCATTAGGCAGCCAGCTGAAGATTGCAGGCAGTTCACACATTTTACCATCATTTGCAAACTTCCCAATGAGGCTCTTTTATTTGTTTCTCTGTTCCCTTCCCTCCCTCCCTCTGATTTTCATTACTGGTTAATGACCTGTGGGCATCCAGGTTTGAGGTTCCACAGAAACAGATGGACTGAGAAGCTAAAAAGGTATTAACGCTTTTTTTAAAGAGTATTTCCTTTTACAATGGTGAAAAAGACTATTATACAGACATGGGCGGAGATTATATATCTATCCTAAGAGTCTTAGCAGGGAAGAGAGACCTTTAAAGACCCTTCAGGGTCATGAATTCTCTGGCACGCATAGGCATTAGCATGAATTACCCTGGGATGATTTTAAGCACAGTTGGGCTGAGCAGATTAACTTGAGCCAGTCTCAACCCCCGACTTGGTGGTACCCAAGAAATGACTCTGGTTTTGAGAGGCAATGGTTACTATTCCCACACTACCTGCCTGCTCCATGAAGTTGCCAGTGCCTAGGAAGGGAGAAGTGCAATTCCACGAGTCCACAAATGAATCTCCCTATGGGATGCCTGAGTGTTGTGACTGCACCGTTTTGATTTTAATGTTTGTTTTCCCAACCCAGAACACTCGAGGCTCCAGGAGAGCTGCAAAGGGTGGCAGGGCTGAGCCTCAGGCTGGTGCCACGGCACTCCATGTCCTCACTGTGTGTTGTCTGTAGGACACTTGTCCCGTGCTTCGTGGTGGATCTCCTTCTTCTCTAGGGAGAGAGGCTCATTTGGGAATAAAACCAACTCTTTTCTATATCTTGTTTTCTGCCTCCTCTCTCCCTTTCCGTCTGCCCTCCCCTTTCCCTTGCTTTCCTCCTGTTCCTTCGCTTGCTTCCCTTTTCATTCCTTTTCTCCACTTATCTTCCCTTTTCTTTTTAAGGTGCTTTGACTCTCTGATTTGAGTTCTTTTTTCCTGTTTTTCTTTCTCCCCCTGAGAATTGTTATTTCATTGTTACTCTGATTTTGCCAGACGCTGAGGGAAAGAGCTGTGGAAGGGAGAGCCAGACAAAAGAAAGCAACATTCACACAGATACAAAAAAGGGAACAGAGAAGCCCTGGCTGTTTGAGCAGGTGGCAGAGGACGCAGACAATAGGGAAGGAGTGCTGGAGGTACATCTCCATCATGATTATTCCCTTCCCTGCCAGAATTAGCATTCAACCTGGAGCCACTGCGATACAATGAGCCTCTGCTCCGGGGGTCACCTGACTTTAGAAACAGCCGCATGAGCTTGTTTGCAAATTGAATCAACCCCCTTCGGCAGAGCTTTTTACTCAGCGCAGTTGCTGGATGAGGCGGTGAATGAAGCACCTGCATTGCAGGCTTGGAGAAGGTCCAAAGGCGGGTGGGAGGCTGTGCTGTGGTGGGGTGTCCCTGAAGGGATGCTGTCCTGCCGGCAGATCTTTCTCCTGGTGGTGCACTTTAGACTAAGCAATCATTCTTGCCTTGTTTTCCATCACAAGCCTCAAGATCTGCCCCCTTCCATCATACTTTTGGCACCAATGAGCTCAAATTTGAAAAATGCAGCATTTTTCCTACTTTTACACAGGATAGAACCAGGGCAAAGCCTTAACTCTTGCTCTCCGTTTCCTGATCCCTCCAGGTTCACACCAGGGATCAGAACCATTTTAAGCAGATGCTTTTCTAAGGGGCTCCAACTTCAGTCAAAGGGTGCTCTGTGAACACTCAGGTGGGACCAGCCTGTCTCATGGGGTGCCAGTAATGTCATATCCAGCACTGATGGTCCCTGGGTGCTCAGCCAGCAGGGACAGAGTCAGGTCTGTCAGGAGTCAGATCTGCCTCTCCCCCTGTCTTTCCTGGAGATATTTCATTTGATAACAGCAATAAGTCACCACAGGCAGCACGATTCGGGACAATTATTGTTCTTGTCATGCAGTTTGAGACTCTCAGCTCTGGGCTTTGTCCCCTGTCACACCACCCAAGGCATGCAATTATCACTCAGAGATGCCCTACCTGCCATTCCTTATTGCACTTGTGATAGCTCTGCCAACACCCTGGACACGGAGCGATGGGCGGAAATGAAAAGGGAGGGGAGCTAAGGAGACATATAAATAAGTAAGTAAAAATGTCAGCAGGAGTGGCTGAAATTGCTAGATGTATCAGGGCAGAGAGCAATCTTCCCAGTGGGAAATGGTGGGAGCCCCAGCACTTGCAATCAGCCCAATATTATCAGCCTTTGGCACAAGGAAGAGGGAGATGGGTGGGGGATGACCCACCTGAGCATGCCGTGATTATTGCCATTACCTGCTTCAATGACTAATCCCATACCCTTGGTTGGGGTGAGCCTGCCCACCCCTGGCCTTGGCACACACTGATTCCTGGCAGCAAAATCCCTGCTGATAGTTTATCTCAAGTCCTTCGCAGGTCTGTGTGTTGTGAGACCTGAGATGGTGCAGCTGAGAGCGCTTTGCGACTTAGGGATGGGAAAGCAAGTATGTTCCATTTGTCACATCATTGCACTTTAGCAAGAGATCTCCGTGGCTTTTGACTCTGTGCTGTGGCTCGCAGAGGAGCAAGTGCTCAAAAAGCCCCAAAAACCAGTAAAAAAGCAGGGAAAAAAAATGAGGAGCTATTCAGAGAAATCTTGAGCAAACACCACTATGGGTGGCCAAAACACAAGCACAGAGCTGTGAGTTGTGGAATCATTGAGTGGTTTGGGTTGGAAGGGATCTTAAAGACCATCTAGTTCCAACCTTGCCACCGTGGGCAGGAATGCCACCCTTGCACATCCACTTCTCAATTATTATGATGCATTATTATTATTATTAATCTATATTAAAATATCACAGAGAAACCCCAATCATTACATGCGTTCTTTTGGCTTGGGTGACATAAAAATTCAGTCCCAGCTCTGGGAAGCAGAGAGTCCAAGAAGATGGAATGACTGCGAGCAAGAAGTTTTCTGCTGCTTAGTTTATGACTGGCAAAATGATGCAAAATGGGGATTAAATGATTTGCACAGGATCAAACAAACAGCTGCTGGCAGATCCAGGTACAGAAATCCATCCCCAGGCCTGAGCTCTAATCACAAAAGTGCTGTCAGGGTGAACAGTCTAACACTAAAATACTGCTAAAATGCTGTTTGTCTGCAGGTGTTTCCCCACTGCTGGACATGCTTAAAGTACAAAGGGGAAACATCAGGAAAATGCTCTTTTTTTATCCTCCTAATTGTGCCCGAGCCAATTTATCCAAGGGCTTTGCCCTGTGATACAGCATTCCCAGCAGGATGCCACACGTGGCCAAAGGTGGATATGGATTTGTGCAAACTACAGAGGTATCTGATGCAAGCAAAAAGTTCAAAGAGCAAAAAATAAAAGACATTTGGGAGCTCAAAATGTTGCTCCTGTGAATTACAGCAGCTCCTTCTGGCAGGTTTTTGGCATTCTCAGTTTGGACCCCTAAATTGCCCGTAAATTTCTGCTTCGATTTGATTTTCACGATGGCAACCCAGATTTGGCGGAGTTAGGGGGTCAGATTTACACATTCTGAGCCCTTCCGTGTAGGAGACAGTTGTGCAAGGGGAGGTGCACAGACAAACCCTGAAGGTGTGACACCCCTGGCAGGAGCTCCCGGGAAGCTCTGCCATCCCAGACATGGATCCACCGTCCCTTTTCCCTTCCCTGAAAAGCATTTCCATCTCGTTGTCACAGCTGAGCGAGTCCTTTTCAAAGGCTCCTGTTGAGTTCAGCGGGCTTTGAAGAGGGTTCACAATGAGTGAGCAGCTCCTGTGGCCGGAAGAGGACGGAGCATTTGCTCGCTGTCACTTTGCAAATCACAAACCATCCCATCGGATCATGGCAGTGTGAGCATTCCCATTCCAATCCCCCTAGCTGGCTTCATCTTTCCCTCTTCCATGGGGATCCCATTGCTTATTCCCTTGCATCTGTTTCCAGTTCTGGATCAAGTCTACTGAGTTTAAAAGTCTAATATATGTTTGCCCCTGGTGCTGCAGACAGATAAGATCTAAAATCCCAGCTGGGCTCCTGCTGGTGGCACTGGGATCCTCCGTGGGGTGGAAGGCTCTGAGAAACTCTAGCTGCCTGTCCCTTGGCAGCCCTGCCTGGTCTCTGCTTCCTTGTGAGGGGAAGAGATGGGGCAGGCACTGATCTCTCCTCTGTGGTGACTAGTGACAGGACCCCAGGGAATGGCCTAGAGTTGTGTCAGGGCAGGTTTAAGTTGGGTCTTTAATAAAGGTCCTTCCTCCAGAGGGTGGTCGGGCACTGACCAGGCTCCCCAGGGCAGTGGGCACAGCACCAAGGCTGGCAGAGCTCATGAAGTGTTCGGATGATCCTCTGGGGCACAGGGTAGGGACTCTTGGGGATGGTCCTGTGCAGGGCTGAGGGTTGGACTCAATGATCCTTGTGAGTCTCATCCAACTCAGCTTCCAGTTCTGTGATCCTGTAAATCCCAAAACACGCACGAGGCACTGGGGAGAGGCAGAATGTAGCACTTTCTAAGACTCCTTTTCCGACTTTAGGGTGACCAGCAGTTCTTTATGTAATCCCCTTCCCCATTCCCAATCAGCATTTTCCAAGGGCTGTGCAAAGCAGACGTTCCTGAGTGGCAGAAGATTAATTATTCAGTACTTTACAGGCGCTCTCCTTCCCACTCCTGTCTCCCCATCCTTGCTCCAAGCTCGGAGGAGCTGTGAACAGCCAGTGGTGTGTGTCCGGGTGGCTCTGCATCACCTGGCATCTTGCTGGCAGTGACACCAAAAAAGTGTCATAAAAATGCAAATACTGAACGAGCCTGGAGGGAACAGCCCCATTGCAAAGGGTAACCTGGGGCTGCGCTTTCCTTCCATGGAAACCACAAAGCTTATACCCATAAATACCCTACAACTAGATCATTATCACAGGGTTTTGCGGATTAATGGCTAATTGTGTTTAGTTTGTCCAAAGAAAAATTACTGTGCAACCAGCCCACACTCTTCTGTAATGGACAGAAATCAGCATCTATGATTTACTCTGCAATTATCTGGCATTTAATGGATACAGGAAAACCTTCCTGTGAAGGCTCAGAGCTTTGGCTTCTCTGTGAATAACCACACTGAGACTTGAGGGGCTGGGGAAATCTTTTAGTGGCCTCCAAGACATGCCCAACCAAACCAGGCAGCTTGCTGAATTGTATTTAACCTCCTAGAGGGGAAAACATCTCTTTCTTAAAAATGGGGGATTATCTGGCTATAGTGCAGTCCCAGTGCAGTGGGAGATTCCTGATTTCAGGAGGGTAAATCATTCAGTAACAGTGTCAGACATGGAATGTATCTCCCCTTCTTGCCTCGTTCCTGTTCTGTCCTTTAGTCAACCAGCTACTCTTCTGTTAGGAGGCTTTTTGCCTTTTGGTGGAGTGTTGGATGGAGGCCGTTGATGGAAGTTGGCAGTGGGATCTGACGGGCATGGGGTGAACCCTGTGTGAACAGGCTTAAGATAAATTAAAATCCAGCTGATAAAAAGCACTCAGCACCACGTGTCACAGAGTTCTCCAAGTGGAGAGGCCAGCTTCCATTTCCTTCCTGAAGGCCACCTCTGTACACCTTGCCTGTCCTTGACAAGTGTTTGTTGAAATCTGTCCCACTCTCTCTGAAGTTTTCTATGGCTTTTTTGAAGACATATTTGCTGGAAACTGGATACTCCTCACTCCAGCTGAAGCTTTTCTGGTTCTGAGTAGGGAAAAATATTTACATTCTGGGGTTTACATATGTGACAAACTCCATCTAATCCATCCCCAAATGACGATTGCTTGGGTTTTGGCTCCAACATGGCATTGTTAATCCACAGTCTTGTTTGCGATCCTTCGTAGTCCCCAGACCCTTTCCTGCTGCACTGGCCAGTCACTCCAATTTCATAGTTGTTTGCATTGATTTCTCCTGCTGAAAAATAGTCCATATTTGCCTGTGTTGGATTTCAGTTGGTTGATTTTGGCCCAGTTCTCCCATATGTCAAGTTTGTTTGGAATTCTTAACCCTGCTGTTGGATGTTCTTGCACCCTCTCCCAGAACAGTGTCATTCATGAAATCTGTAGCCTATCATCCAAGTCAGCCGTGAAAATACTGAGTAATGCCAGGCCCAGGACAGCATTCCTTTTCAAACACATTCCCAGCCTGACATGGAATTATCTGACTTTTTTTTTTTTTTCCTTTTGACATTTTTTGCATAAACCTTATGGTGTCTTCTTTTAGTTTTTATTTCCCTAGTTGGTTTATGGGAATCTTCTGTAGGACAGTGGCAAATACTCTACTGAAATCAAGATAAATGACATCTGCTGCTTCCCCTTTGTCCACGAAGTCATTAAGCCTGTCAAAAAGGAAATTAGATTGGGTTGACACAATTTGTTCTTGACAAATCTATGCTGGCTGATTTTTATCACCTCATCATCTTGCAGGTGCTTATAAATTGATTGTTTAATAATTTGATGTACTCTCTTTCTGGGAAGCCAAGTTAGGCTGACAGGTCTATAATTACACAGAACCTCAATTTCCCCCTTTTTAAAGGGGTTTCCATGATTCCCTGATTTCTGAGACCTCACTCAGCTTCCAAGAGTTCTTCAAAACAGTGCAGGTAACTTTGTGTATATGTTCAGCACCTATGGATTGCACAGCAGAGGTGCAGTTGCACGACAGACCCACAGTATGGTGTTTACGCCTTGAAGGTGCACCCAAGAGGTGGCAAAACAGATCTCAGAGCTCTGCCCAGCTCCTGGAAGGTGAATTTCCAAGTTAAGGCCCATCACATGGGAATAGACTTAAATCTTGGACTGCATTTACAATGGCACGCGGGGATAGGGCGAGAGGGAATGGCTTTCAGTAGAATGAGGATGGGTTTGGATTGGATATTGGGAAGAAATTGTTGGCTGTGAGAGTGGGGAGGCCCTGGCAAAGGTTACCCAGAGAAGCTGTGGCTGCCTCATCCCTGGAAGTGTCCAAAGCTTGGTTGGATGGGGCTTGGAGCAACCTGGGATAGTGGAAGTGTCCTGGCCACAGCAGGGCTGTTGGAACTGGATGATCTTTAAGTTCCTTTCCAAGCCAAACCAGTGATTTTATGATTCTGTGAATATTCAGCTAATGGCTGAACGGGCTGTTGAGAGGGGCACGGTGTGAGATCCACAGCTTTGAGAGCATTCCAAGGTGTTCTGGAAGGTGATGGCAATTAGGGAGGTGTCTGACAGCTCCATTTCTCTTGTTCACAACGTGCAGCACCACCTTTTGCCTTGTCCCATCCCCTCCCCACCTCTGGGTGCTGTGTAAGTCTGGGTTTGAAGGGGTTTCTTTTCTTGTGTGTGTTTTTCCTCTCCCACTCCTAGTATTCGTACGAAGGGATGGAGATTAACAGCCTGCCGGTGGAGCTGACAGTCGTGTGGAACGGGAATTTCAACATTGACAACCCGGCACAGAACAAAGGTAAAGAGTTATTTCAACTTGTCCTTGGAAGTGGTAACCTTAGCAACGGGCCACATCACTCCCTACACTTAACAAAGCCGCCACCGTCTCCCCGCGCTGTCTGGTACACCCTTCTTCTCTGCACTCTGCAAATCACCAATTTTGGTGTGCTTTGTGTCCCCCCTCCCCTCCCCAGCCCTCCAACTCTCTCATTCCACCTGGGAAATGCGACTCTCCCTTCTCGCTTGTGTTGCTTTCCCTCTCCCTTCGTCTTTTTTGCCTCCAGCTTCTCCCCACGTTTTTTTGTGCCTGGTTTTCATGCCCCTCCTGCTCTGGCTTTCTCCCCCTCTTTATTGCTCCTGCAGGTGATGCTGTTCAGATGAACATACCAGGAGACCTGGCTGTCTGCTCGGAGGCAGTGCAGTAATGAACAGGGGAAGGGAGAGGGGGAGGGTGGCACAAAGGCTGCAGCTTGCCACTGGGAACATTTCTGAACAAAATAAAATGATGATGAAAAGAGGTCTGAGAAGCACCTCCTGCCCAGAGCCTGGCTCTGTTCAACCACCACCGATGGCAGAGGATTGATGTGCCCCTCACAGGGGGATGCTGCACATCCAGCTACGACCCTGAGGCAGGGATTTTTGCTGGGGATGGATGGTCCATTCACATCTTCTTCTTACTTCTTGTCCTTCCATCCTGAAATCTTTGCCCCCAGGCAACCTCTCCTCTTGGCTGCTCTTCATTTGCAGCTCAGACCTGCAGACTCTCTCCATCTCACATCACCAGCTCTCAGAAGTTTCTCCCTCCCTCTCTTTACCTTCTCCTGGACACTCTCCACATCCTCTCCCACGCCATCTCTCCCCATCAGGTACTCCCACACTCCTCTCACACCATTTCACACCCACCCTCATGGGGGTGAGATTCCCACCAACACCATTGCTGGAGAGTAATACAGAATGCAACTCTTCTCCCCACAGCCTGACCCCTTCCCGTCCTTCTCCCCCTGCTCCCACCTCTCTGTTGTCTTTCTCCTACAGCCAGTGGGTTCAAATCACCAGTCTGAATGCCAAAGGTTCTGCACTGCCCTCCCCAAACTCGTGGCTCTTGAGGGTTAAATCCTTAAACACAACAGGCTGGAGACCCTTTCCCAACGGTGGCATCCAACAACATGACACAGCCTACGTTAAAACTGCCACCCTCCCTCCATGCTGAAGTTGTCTCCTGCACTCCAAGCTGGGCCTAGGCATTACCAGGACACTGCCAATTTTCAAACAGTACCATGGACTGTGATAACCTCCAGTGGTGTGGGTCGGAGGTCAGAATTGGGGCACTTGCCCCAGTCCTGCTTAGTTTTCTGCTGCCATAAAAAACTGAGAATTCCTGGCACAACCTGGTCTGCACCAAGAGTGTGAAGCCTTTCTTTGGGTAGTACTGAGCTGTCCCAGGTGATGTAGGAGTAAAATCAAGCTCATAGTCATGATGATTGTGTCTTTAGGCATCTCTGTGCTGGTACCGTAAACCAGACCAGGGGATGAACTGAAGAAACGTCTGCAGCGTTTAGTCTTTGGCACAAGAACCTACCCAAGAATTTACATGTTCCTGGGTTATTCAAAGCCTAAAGGTTGTAAGTAACAACTAGGAAAAATCTGGGAAGTGCCACTGGCTGGTGACTGTCCCAAGTCAGTAATTTGGATGCTGTCATCACATTTTGGAGAGATCTTAGGCATGTGCCCATGGATCTATCACATGAGGGCATAGCACTTGCTCTTGAGGGCACAGAGAGCTGCCTTCAGGTAACCAAGATGCCACTTGAACCCTTTCATATCCAGCATCCCCTGGGCTGGGCTGGCAGGCTGAAACCCCAAACCTGACCCAAACCTACTGAGCTGCCTGCAGAGATGCTTGCTGACAGCATCTCAAGAAGAACAACTCAGGAAATTTGTGGAAATCTGACAGAGGATTAAGGGAAAAGCTGTATCCTCACAGGAGGTCTGTGGCACACTGGGAGTGACAGATGCTCTGCAAGTTGTTTTTTTTTGGGGGTACTTTTCTTGCACCCAGACTAGCAAAATAGAGAGTTTCTGGGCTTTTGCCTGGATTGGCCAATAGTTGCTGACTTCTGGGGCGCAGGTATAAAGAGACAGTGCTCTTTAGCACATGCATTCAAAGCCTTTGAGCTTTGGCGTTGTGTCCAGTGATTACCACAGACAAGACTTAAGTCCCCTATGGACACAGCAAAACAAAAGCACAGAAGGAAAATCCCCCATCTTATAAAGAAATTCCCCACCATGCCCACAAATATAGAAAAAAATAAGTCTGAGAGCATCAATTCTGTCATCGGCATCTTCTGGGAGGAGAATTCTGCTCTCAGTCCCCTGTGCAAGCCAAACCTCAGCTCACGCAGCTGCAAAATGAGGATAAATAACATGATCTTGTTTCGTAGGAGGACTGTGACAGTTTTAGGCTTTATATGAAAAAGCTCTGAGTGCTTCCAATCACTTAACAGCCCAAAATGGAGCTAAGCGTTAATCATTGTCTTTATTAGAGGGAGAGCAACTCAATGCTTCAAAATGTAAAGCAGATTCAATTTCTGGAGCAGAAGAAGGGGCAAAGGCTGATGATTGTGAATCCCTGGATTCAGCCTCCTGGCGAACAACTGTGTATTTACTATTAATTCTTAGGATTTCTGTTAAGTGGGAAGCCTGAGTGGCATCACCTTAACACACAGTTCTGAGTAGTTTCACACTGGACAAATCCCCAAGTTTAAGCTGAGGGTAGAACCGGGCTAGAAAACCATTTTAGGATGAAGTGCTGAGGCTGAGACTGGTTATAGGTGGCACTTTATGGCATTTGGTCTCTGAAAAAGGGAGGAACTGAGGCCAAGCTGCTGCCCAAGGAGCATTCCACCAAACGTCTTCAACTTCCTTCTGCTCTCAGCCTCCAAAGCTACCTTTCATGGGGGATGAACTCCGGAAAGCTCAGTTTGTTTCAAGAAGGATGTGCACATTTTTCCCCCCATTGTGGAGGTCCCATCCTGCCTCTGGGATGGGAATCCTGGAGTACCTTCCTCTCCCTCTCACTCCTCATTCTTCCCTCTGACATCCCACCGCTCTCCCGTGTTCTCTGCATCCCTCAGGCCCTCTCTGTTTTCCTCTCCCTGCAGTTCACCTCTACAAGTGTGGGGCCATGAGGGACAGCTGTGGACTCTGCCTGAAAGCTGACCCCGACTTCGAGTGCGGCTGGTGCCAGGGACAGAACCAGTGCACGCTGAAGCAGCACTGCCCAGCCCAGGACAGCCAGTGGCTGGAGTTGTCCAGCACCAAGGGCAAGTGCACCAACCCCAAGATCACGGATGTAAGTCATGGATCTGCAAGAAGACTGGCTATTCCCTCTTGTACCCTTGCCTTGGTTTGTTTCCCTGCTTTGGGGTTGGGGTGGTGGTGGGAAGTTCAGGATTCTGGTTGGTCAGGCACCCTTGGGAATGGGAAGCCTTCAAAAGCAGGCACACAACTCCAGCTGTTTACAACCCAGGAGTAAACAGGGTGTCAGAGTTCCCACCATAATCCACGTGGATGGGAATCAGTTGCACCAACGCAGTGTGATGGTGCAACCTGAGGGACCCCACACAGGGCTGGTTGATGTGACCTGCTGCCTTTAGGAGACCTGGGCCTTCCAGAGGAGCAGCTGAAGGTGAGACAAGATGCTCTGGGATGTCTCAAATGGTCGGTGTAAGGGTAAATCAAAGGAGCCCAACTGTCTCTTGAAACAGCCCCTCTCTACAGCCTGGCTGAGAAGGAGATGTTGAGTGATCTCAGAGTGGTTTGAGCTTTGCTGACGAGAGTTCAAGGAAGGGAGATGGTTGTAGTTTATGTTTCCTGGCAGCATGACATGGACAAGGTCAGTGTCCATTAAAAAACCAGACTCCATTGACTCCAGCAGATTTTGTTTGCCTGGCTGATGTTGAGTGGTGAAATAAGTCCTCACAGAGCAAAGAAAGCCCTGCAGAGTCATCAGGTTTCCCCTTGGAAGGCTCAAGGAGGAGATAGGCTCAATCCCAGACTAAGAAAAGCTGGGAACTGTCCTATGAAGTGATAAAGAGAGACTGAGGGCAAGGCTGGGGGGAAGGACCTGCAGGATAATGTTCTTTTCAGGGTTTCCTATTGATTGTGTTGACTGGGCCAAAGGAAGAGATGGGGGAGAGATAAAATCATGGAAAGAATATAGAGAGGGAGCAGAGGAAGGGAGAGAAGGCAAGGGAGGCAAATCAGGCCTGAAGTCTGAACTGTGGGTGTTATGGACAAGCCCTAAACCGATGTCCATGCTTTTTGGAAGGCAAAGGCTGGGTTGAATCTGTTTTTCCCAGATGCCACGGAAAAGCACCCCTCTTACTGTGTTTCAATCTGTCTCCCTGTCGTTCATCAGTTCTCCAAGTACTCAGCTGAACTCTTGGAGTTCAACTTATTCTGATGTTTGTGGCTTATTCTGGTGTTTCCAAGGTGAAGGTCTCCACCACACTTGGCTTTATCCGAGCTTGGTAATTTTGAGCCCACCTGAACCACCTGAAGCTGTGAAACCAAGTCCAGACAGCCAGAATGGAGAGTTTTATCTAAATTCAACTTTGAGGCCTTGAAAATTATTGGGACCTGGGCCAAACCCTTTCTTAATATTTTCAGGCTCTTGAACCTTGTGAAACATTTGCAGAATTTGGTCTGGGGAAGGTGGTGGATGATCAACTAAAGCAGAAGTCCAAAACGCAGGGGACCTGACCATGTAGTATTATGATGTTCTGGAGGTTCACCCACATTTCTGTCTTATTTTGGCCCCAAACCCTGCATCTACAGCCTCTTTTTGAAGAGGAGAAACCCTCATCCTCCACCCTACAGTTCCAGAGGGGTGTGCTGGTTTAAAAGTAAACCGGCAGGAGAAATGAGTCCAACTCAAAAGAGTTTAGAAGTCAGAACTACAATTTAATAAAAAGATTGCAATAGATACACTGGTACAAAGGAAAATTGGTTTCAGCCCTCAAAACCCAGTTGTACAACCCAGCCCCCTGGGGCACAAACAGAATGGTGCTCACCAGCCCCTGTGCTGAGCACCACATGGTCCCCCTGAGTCCAAAGTTTTCCTTCCAGAAGGTTGGTGGTCGCAGTCGGCTTGAGAGTGGTAGTTGCAGTCCTGTTGAGGTTCTGGTCCTCTTCTCAATCTGACGAGTGAGTGAGCCCCAAGTCCCCAAACCCCAAGCTTATGTATGCTTGGGTTCAGATGGGAACATCCAGTACCTCCCCCATGGTGAGGGGTTTTACAATGGGCAATTTACTCAGTGAGTCACATGATATTTTGGTCTACTTGATGGCCCATCAGCAGACATGACCCCTCAGGTTGGGTGTGAAGGTGTTGATTCCCAGAGGGGAGTTCTCACACCTGAATCACTGGTGTGAAGACAGGGAACCCTCTTATTTCTGTTTTCTCTTGCACCCAGCTCATAGCCTGAGGTGTCAGGTGTGCCCTGGGCAGCTGTTGCAAACAATGCATCATTAACAGTTCATGAGAAACGGTAGAGAGGGTATGGAATACGCAGTTCCAGTTACATTCACACAGCGATAAACTGGTCCCAGCCACTCTAACTAGGACAAGGGGACGCGCTTCTCATTCTGCCGGCACTTCCTCCAAGAGCTCCTGGAGCTTGAGCAGATCACTGCAACGCTCGCTCCTGAAATATTCCAGCTGTCTGCTCCAGCCATGAACAGCTCCAGGAAAGTGTTTTTCCGAGCCATTAGCATGGAAGTAATCTCAAGTGATGGGGTATATCTTGCAGCTAATGGTCGGCCTGGAGCTGTGGGTGGGAGCATCCAGAGGCTGGAGAGGAGCCAAGGCTGGATCCGTGCAGGGAAGGAGGAGGAAGTCATGCTCGCATGGGCACACAACACACCCTCCCAGCAACACAGAGCTCCCCAAAACCTGCCCTTCTGTACCAGCTCCTGAGCTTCCAGAGCCACTCGGAGAAATTAAAGGACTTAGAGACACGCTGAGCCACAAAAAAAAACCTCCTCGAAGGGTGACAAGTGGGAGCTGGTACGAGCAGAGGGTGCAAACTCTGCTGCAGCTCTTGGGGCTTGGAGAGAAAGCTGAGGCTTCCTGGCAGCTTTGGTCTCCCTGCCTGTGTTTTCCTCCCCAAAACTGACAGGTCTCGTTCCACCTTTTTGCACCACCTGCGATAGAAACTCTCTGGCTGGGAAAACATCCCGGTCACACCTTCTTCTTGTGTGGATCTATGAGAGTGCAGTGAACTGGGGTTAAAAGATCTCCCACCCGCTCCTGGCCCTGGTTAAAAAATCCCCAGGCCCCCTTGTTTTAAGGAAATAAGTGGTTTTTGAAGCCGGCCTTTAGAAATTAAAAATTGCACAAGGTGCCTTCAGAGATGCTCTGTTGGCTTCGCTCTGGGATGTTTCCCGTTGATGTTTTTTGAGTCATAGCAAGAATTTTTTGAAGCATCACCCTTTAGACAGAGCTGGAAGGAGAATTATAATGTTTCTGCTGAGGTTTTTTTGTGACTTCTGCAGTGACAGTTTGGCCTCAAACTCACCCCTAGTTCTAAAGAAAAGGGCTTTTCTAGCAAGATGTTCTTTTTCACCACTACACCTTCTTTATTCAGAGTAAAGACATTACTCATATGAGAAAAAAAAAAAATCCTCTTTTGCCTTGTTCTGAGATGTACTGCCCACGTTAGCAGCTCTTCAAAACATACGTGAGCCCTAATTAACCACAGACCACCTTTACCTGACACCTACCTTACCAGAACAAGTGAAAAATCATTTGATGGTGAGTTTAATACCATAAAAGAGAACAAAAATATTCCACAGGGAACTCAGTTCTCTTACAAAGTGTGTCTAGTACATAGGAAACAAAAATAAAATACGGGAATTTTAGTTTATCTTGTTTTTTTTCATTTTGAGAACATGCGAGATTGCATTTGGTATGGTGATATATTCCAGCCTTCTGGCATCATTGATACAGTGTTTTATCAGGAGAGGATTAACTGACATCAACAAATTAAATCTTTTAAATAGAAAACTTTGCTTGAATAGATATTTATTAATTATTCAGAATAAAAATATTTTGGAAATGCCATTTTTTGGAAAAGTTTTCAATGTTGAGTCCCCAACTGAGGCGATCAGTATTAGTTTCTCCTGGAACAGAAATTTCATCTTCATTCTCATCTTTTAGGACTCCTTTCTCATCTTCTGGAAAATAACCACAAATACCTCTCTCTTTCTTTCTGTTTTTATCCATTTTCTGCTTGTCTTTCAATCCCATCACCACAGACCATCCAAAGGTCAAGTCTCCAACCAAACCAAATAATCATTTCACCTGACAGGTTTATGAATGATGTGCTATTTTCTTTTTAGGGCTTCACTATCTTGTTGACTTTTGGAGTCAGAATAAACCTTCCAGGCCTCTGATTTTGTTGGTTCAAGTGGTGTTTGTTTGGGTTTTGCACCTGAGATGGGACTGCTGCAGGGATCTTGTGCTGCAGAGGTTGTGACTATGACACACAAGTCTGTGAGCCCAAGAACTGGTGTGTGACCATCTCTGATGTTAATTTATTGGCCTCTCTTTATTCTCTGTAGAGTCAGAGCAGACACACGTTCATTGTGGAGGTGGTTCATGGCACCTAAAATTAATATCCTAAAAGAAAAAATCCTGAAATAAAATACCCCCTAAATGTGCCAGGTTCTCTCTCCTTTTATCAAAGGTGGACCTTCTAAAAATTGGCCTTTGGGTGGAAATTACTCAAACCCTGGTGCCAGTCTCAGCGCTGGGAAGTGGTGGAGAGCAGCCCTGTTTATCCCAGTGCCTCGACTTTCCCTGCCAGTCCAACTGTAAGGGAAGGATGGAGCTGCCAGCCCTGATTCTCACTTGGCAGTGCCATTGGCCGGTGGGGATGGTCCTCAGAGAGGGAATTCCCCTTCCCTAGCTGCAGGGAGAGCCTGGCCAAGGCTGGCAGATGGGAGCCGTGGCAACCTGAATGGGCAGCAGGGAACACCCTTTGAATGCAGTGTTTGAACCCCTGTCAACCAGCCGGGCACATGGCACGGGATTTGGGCGCAGGGAATAATTGGAAGGGCAGAACAGAGATAATTAAGGGCCAGCCCAGTGATTTCAGTACTGTTCCAACGTTGAGGAGGCAGCTCCTGTGCTGATATCCATCTGGCTCTGAACAAGGGGGATGGAGCAGGACACAGCCATCCTACCCCCTCTAGGGTCTGCTGCAGGGCCAGCCTGGGAGGCAAATGTCATTCCACCAGCCACCAGGGTGGTTGGGGTAGCCACTCGTCTCATGTTGGGGACCAGAAGACTCCCATCCCACAAATAATCTGCCTGTGCTCCCATACCTGGCCTTCCAATGGCACCAGCTTCCCCTTGAGGGAAAATATCCCCCCGAGGAAACCTGGAGCTCTTTCAGAGGTAGGTGTTGGCACGGAGCAATTCCTGCTGCTGTCTCAGCCATCACTCATACCTAACCCAAAACCCAGTTCCCGTCCTGTCTTCTGTTTTCTCAGGTGGACATTTTCAGTGGAGTTTGGGATGTATGACCAATAGCCACCTCCACAACAGATTAAAAACTCCGTGCACTTTGGGCTGGGAATTTAGGATTTAAAGTGACTGGCTGAAGTAATTTATGTCCTTTTCATGTCCTTTATCCCATTTCTAGCCCCTCTCCTGTCATTCCGTGGTTCAGATCTATAAAGTGCAGAGCTCAGCTGCACCACCAGAAATCCTTCCTCCTACCTGTCTCTGGAGTTTTTGCAAGTAGTTCAAGAGCACTAAATGAGACCTGGGTCAGAATTTTGTATAGTCTGAGGTTGGAGGGTGTGTGATACGAGGCTGAAGGGGATCTGGACCCAGTGATGTGTCTGGAGTAGGGTTATTCCCTCAGTTGTTCGGCATTTCTAATTATGAACGCCTCCAATGTCTTCTTTCACCTGAGAGCATTGTGGTGTCTTCACACAAGTGGTTTGATTATTCTCCTCGTTCTTGGCTTGTTTCTCCAGATCAACCCAGTGACGGGCCCTCGCGAGGGAGGGACCAAAGTGACCATCCGTGGGGAGAACCTGGGGCTGGAGTTCCGGGACATCGCCTCCCATGTCAAGGTGGCCGGCGTGGAGTGCAAGCCGCTGGTGGAAGGGTACATCCCAGCAGAGCAGTAAGTTGGGTGTGTGGCTGACACACCTCATGACAGTCATTCCTGCCTGTAGGGCTTTCTAAGGAGTCCATTCCATCGGACTCGGGAATCGAGGATTGGAAGCCACCGTTCCTCACGTGCGGCTCAGGAGCTGATAATCCATTTATTACTGTATCTGGATTGTATATTTAGATGATTCTTACGACTTATGCCACAAAGTTATCCTCTGTTTTTCACAAAGCAGCCACCACAAGGATGTTCAATTCCAGCGTGAATGGCAGTAATCCTGAGATCACTCCAAGCAGAAGTGATCATTAAACCTTAGAGCTGCCCCCACCACGCAAGGCTGGAGGACAGAGGCACCCCTGGGGTCAGACGTCAGCACAGCATTTCTCTGTCTATTGAACTGAAACTGTACATTTACACCATCTAAACATTCGTCCCACCAAAAAAGTGGGACAGCCAAAAGCCACCACTTTCTAAAGAATGACTTAGTCCACAGTTTGGATCCTGGATCAGCTAGAACAGGTTGGGTGAAGTCTACAGTCCATTCCCCAGCACTGTGGACCGTTTGCTCCAATCCCATCCCACCCACACCACCAAACCATCCCTCAAGCTTTGCTTCTGCTTATTTTTTCTCCCCAGGATAGTGTGTGAGATGGGGGAGGCCAAGCCCAGCCAGCATGCTGGATTTGTGGAAATCTGCGTGGCTGAGTGCAAACCAGAGTTCATGGCCAGGTCTTCGCAGCTCTACTACTTCATGGTAAGCTCCTCCAAGAAGTTCTCCTTGGCCCTGAAGGTCCTCAGGCCTTGGTCCCCTTTGCTGCGCCTACCCATTGTCCTTCACCACATTGAGCCTCTGAGCTCTTCGCTGCAATTCTGAGTGCCCCAAATTGTTCATTCCATTTCCTTTCAATGTCTTGTTCTGAGCGAAAAATAGCTGGTCTAATTAAAGTTTTAACAATCTAATAATAGTCCAGATTATTAGTCCAGTTGCAGTTCCACACGGCCACGGTCCAAATTAGTACAGAAAATTCTCATTAATAGTTAAAAATGCTCAACAGGAAAGAACAAAGAGGGGAAAAAAGAAGGGAAAAAAAAAAGAAAATTTAAAAAAAAAGTACAGTGTCCTCCAGTAGAAACTCTGGGGTTGCCACTAGTCATTGCTACCAAGTCTTCAGCAGGAGGAGTATGATGCTCATGGAGGGGTTTCTTCCTCCTCAACTTTGGAGTCTGCCAGGGGTTTCTTCATCCCATCCACCCACCAGCACTGGGATCAGGACACATCCAGACCAGGCTGCTGGGGAGCTGTAGGACATGACTGGGCTCCGTGCAAGTGGGCAACAGTTTTGGATGCTCCACGATGAAACGATGGACACCTGCAAGCTTCAACTTCACTTCAAGTGCAAACACATGTTGTACACTTGACTTGGGTTTTTTTCTCCTTTCTGATGATGTTCCTTGTCCAAGAGACCTGATTATTCCTCTAAGGCCCCTTGCTGGGAACATGCAAGCATTGCCTGGCCTTGATCTGTGTAGATCTCTGCAGGCTTGACATGAGAGGGTCTCTTTGTTCCCATCAAAAGCTCTCGACTCCTGCGAGGGAATGGGTCTTTTCTGTAATTATTCACATGCCTGAGCATTTTTTTTATGGTAAAGGGGACCTGTGATGAATGCAGATGTCTCAGATTTCCCCCTCGAGCTACGGAAAGTTCCCCCTTCTCCTCGTTTTCCGATGTCACTCAGGTGTTACGGTGGTGGGGGCAGAGAAACACCTCGAGGGAAAGCCCCTACCAGGTGGACAGAAGGGCTCTTTCCGGGACATTACACTTCAACGTGCCACCTTTGCCACTCTCACAATTGCTGTCTGACTCTGATCATCCGTGTCCATCTGTGACAGCTTTTCCACCACCAGCCATCCTGGCCGTGCATGAGCGCAGAGTCAGCGGGGCTTTCTCTGCTCGACACCTCGACACCTTTGTGTCAGACAAAGGGGAAAAAAACAACACCCAGCAATACAGAGGCTCTCCAGGCTGCCCATCACACGCCCTCGCCCGTGCCTGGTGCTTTCACATCAGGAGCTGTGGGTTTTTTTTGGCTTCCTTGGATGCTCCTGCCGGGAGGGCAGAGATGCTGATGCATCTCAACGTGCCTTGGCGTCCTGCAGGAGAGTGTGGCAGCTTGAAGGGAAGGAAGACGTTTGAAAACTAAAGGAAAGGCTCACAGTAAATCCTCTGGAAAATGGCTTTTCCAAAGGTTTGAAGCAAAGCTTGCCCAAAGTTGGCCAATAAGCCTTTCCTTCTCCTCCAAGAATTGAAAAGCATCGTGTTTTGAGCTCATTAGAGTATTTAATTGTGGTGTTTTAAGAAAGAGGTAGCTTAGTTTGGAGGTGCCACAACAGTCCTTCTCTGCATTTCTAACCAGAACTTTTCAATTCAAAAAGCTGTTAGTTTGTTTTAGACTCATCTCTGATCAAAAACTGCAAATTGCATTAGAGAGTACAATAAGCCAAAAGGGAAACAAAGCTGAAATGAAATTTATTATGATCTAAATGAAATATTTTTTTAAGTTATTAATATTCTTGCTGTGATTATTGCCACAGCCTTTCAATAACAAAAAAAATTATCTTCACTTTTCAATTCAGGTGCTGGAGCAGGTTTACCTTTGTTCTGGCTTTAGATGAGAATATTGTGCCTCAGTGCAGGGGGGGGTGGGCTGCTCTGATTGCATCTCTTCTGGGTCTGCTCCTAGAATCCTTATCCCAGGAGAACATCTCCCATCCATCCCTTCTGCCTTCCCCCTTTTTCTGCTGCAGTTGAACCTATAGAAAGGAAACTCTGGTGCACAAGCTGTGTGGGAGTCACATCTTGCTCTGCCCTTGTTCCCAGGAGGAATGAAGTGGGACTCATGGTCTTGACATGCACCATGAGGTCATCAGACGCAGCTCTGATGGCAGCTTCTCTTTGGACAACCTGTGTGGAGGAGATGCTGGTGGAAAACACGAGTTGGAGGGCTGAGGAAAGTAGGCAAAATCCTAGAAAGGTGCAGGTTTCCTGTCCTATCCCCTTCATTGTCACTGTCCACTTCAGCCTATTACAGACCCACGAGACCCTCTTGCGTTTTGCACCACCTTTAACCAGCAGGGGAATGGTGAATAGTCTGGAGGCTGCATCGTGCTGTGAACATGCCGTGCAATATTTATGAATAATTAATGGTTTATCACAACTTTGAAAGCTCACCCACAAACCCATTTGTAAGACTGGCCTGAGACACAGCCAGGCTTTGCCAAGGAGCGTTGCTGCTGGAGCTGTGGCCTTTGAGGATCCTCAGAAGGGTTTATCTCTCTCTGAGGAGAGGGCAGGAAACACATGGAGGGGTGGGACAAGGGTTTTGGGTCTTTGACTTGGGCGTTCCACTATGATTTGCATCAGATACTATTGCGGTGCTGTTGTGTAGGCTTTGAGTGCTAAGTTGGCCATTCTCAGCCTGTTGTTCCAGAGGAGGTTTAGTCTGGGTATTAGGGAAAATTTCTTCATGGAAAGGGATGCACTGGCTGCCCAGGGAAGGGGTAAAACCATTGTCCATGCAAGCACTAATGAAATATGTAGACGTGTTGCTCAGAGATGTGGTTTAATGTTGTGGTTTAATGGTGGACTTGGCAGTGCTGGGTCAATGTTTGGACTCGATGATCTCCGGGGTCTTTTTCAACCTTAACAATTCTGTGATTCTAAAGATGAAAACAGTTTCCAAACCCTCAAGTTAAAACATGAGAAGTGCCCAGCTCTGACAGCAGGTCCCTCTACAGAGCTGTATGTCTGATTTTTCATGTTCTGCCCTTCCTCCACGAGCTGCATTTCCAACAAAAGCAAAATGGAAATCTTGCCGCTGTTTTTCAAAATGATTAACCAGAGGGTGGACGGGAACAGAGAAGGCTCTGTGTGTGTGTGTGTGTGTGTGTGTGAAAGTGGGAGCTGTGGTGTGTGTCAGGTGGTTTTATAAACATGGATTAATGGTCTCCAAAGCTCAGTAATGTGACTGCGTGATGTACCTGCTCGTTCAGGGGAGCTGAGAGCTTCAAGCACTTGTGTCATCATTCTTAAAGAGAGGGGGAAAGAAATAATCTTCATTTAAATGCATATAGTAGCTTTTCACTTGGGACTGAATGGAAAGTTTTTCTATTAAAATGCAAATGAAAGAATAAACTGTAACTCCAAATTTCTCCCTGAAAATTGATGTCTCCTCTCTGCACTGTGGTAACAGGGTGATCTGCGCCTTCAGAGTGCAAGTATTTTATCTTGATTTGGGGAAGAAGGGAGGGCAGGAGGGTAAGAAAAAGAGGTTTGAGATTTGGGGCCTCCAAAGGAATTGTGCCCCTCTTTGATATATTAGCACAGCCCCGTGTTACGCTTGGAAAAGAGGCTCTGAAAGGCAGCAGAAAGAGGAGAAGGGTGTTCACGTGGGCAGTGCTGGCTTCGTGGCCATGGTGCTGCAGAGGACACTCAACATGAACACAGCCATGCCATGCCAGCACAGGACATTCCTGCAGGAACGGGCTGTTTCAGCATCCAAGTCTGATCAGAAGAAGAGAAAAATCAGAGGTCATGTGTGAGCGTGTGGGAGAGGCAAGAAACAAACTCCAGCTCTCTGCTGAACTACAGCTCTTCTCCATCCCAGGATAAAATCCAGTGGGCACAGGGGCAGGTTGCAGGCATCTCTCTGGAACTGTACAGCAGGGTCTGTTCTCTCCTTGGGACTTTTCAGCCTGGAGAAGAGAAGGCTCTGGGAAACCCTTAGACCCCTTTCCAGTACTCAAAGGGGCTCCAAGAGAGATGGAGAGGGACTTTGGACAAGGGCATGGAGTGACAGGACAAAGGGGAATGACTTTAAACTGAAGCAGGGCAGGGTTAGATGGGATGTTAGGAAGAGGTTCTTCCCT
Source organism: Grallaria varia (assembly GCA_013396735.1). NCBI lineage: Eukaryota > Metazoa > Chordata > Aves > Passeriformes > Formicariidae > Grallaria > Grallaria varia. Next base: position 721,575 of record VWZG01008519.1, read on the forward strand.
CTGAGGGTGGGCAGGCCCTGGCATGGGTTGCCCAGAGATTCTGTGGCTGCCCCTGGATCACTGGAAGTGTCCAAGGCCAGGCTGGACGGGGCTTGGAGCAAAATGGGATAGTGGAAGGGGTCCCTGCCCATGGCAAGGGATGGAACTGGATAATCTTTAAGGTCCCTTCCAACCCAAACCATTGTGTGATTCTGTGATTAGCAGCTCAGTAGGGTAAGTGACATTTTCAAGATTTTCATCACTTGTGGGCTCCATAGTTTGGAGGTCGAGATTCCCCATCAAGATCCAATCAAACAGCTAAAGACTCAAATTACTGCACAGATCTGGCATTGTATGATGGCAAAAAGACACCCAAGCTGTGTCACACAAGCAGTGGAGAAGGGAGATCATGACTCCAGTTGCTCCAGGCACAGAACTGACTTTACCAGTGGAGTATTTCTGAGTGGTAATGTGGGCAGGTCTGATTTTGCAGAGGTGAGGAGACAGGCTGGGGTTAGGTCTGAACTCATCCCACCACACCTGGCATTCAAACAGGATATCTGTGATAAGACTGGTGTCACCCTGGGCTCCTCTGTCATCCAGAAGACACAGTCATCTTCTGAAATCATGTGTTAGGTGCCCATGATTAACCCCTGGAGGTGCCTTCCTCTCCTCATCACTAAAACAAGAGAGGAAAGGCGCCTCTGCTCCTCTGCTGTGTTTTCAACCCCACCCTTTGCCTCCACAGACTCTGACACTCTCTGACCTCAAGCCGAAGAGGGGACCAGTGTCGGGTGGCACCCAGGTGACAATCACAGGCAACAACCTCAATGCAGGCAGCAATGTCATCGTGACCTTTGGGAGACAGCCCTGCCTCTTCTACAGGTACAGATGAGCCCTTCCTCCCCTTTATGGCTGGGTGTGAAAGATGTGGGCCATTACACTCCAGAGACTTCTGCAGTCCAGGCAACCCGTCCCTCAAGTGCCTCCTTTGCCCGTGGCTGTGTCTGTGCAGCCATGGGGCTTTGTGCATTCTGCACCATGCACAGCCTCGCTGAGCATGTTTTGGGGGAGAGAGAATAGGATTTATTTCATTGTTTTGATTGGTATTTGATGTGCTTTTTCCCGTGGCCTCTTGTCAAATTTCACTACAGTCCTCCACGGTCCCATGCTTTGCTACTTGCTCTGGGAGTACGTCGTTTAAAAGATTCATTTTCATGTCCCTGCTTTAGGAGAGGTGACAAAGAAAATCTGACAACATCAGTTCCAAGCGTTAAACCACCTCCCTTTTATCCTAGAATGGTCCTGCAGTGCTAAGAAATGGATGATTTGCAACATTTTAGCTCTGGATTGGCTCCTGTTCAATCGCAGTTCAGAGAAGCTTAATGTCAGTGTTACCTGCTGAATGTTCCCTGATCCCTGTGAGAATGAGCCTGAATCCCATTCCCAGGGGCTCCTGCAGCTCGAAACTACCCAGTGCAACGTGTTTTGCTGCCAGTATTGGTGGAGGCTGAAGATGAAGTTGGCACATTTCTCCTAGAATGTCCTTGGCAGAGGAGGGGATCATCCACAGGAGACCCGGGAGCAGTGCCCTGGGACAATGCCCTTCCCTCTCCTGGCTGTGAGGATCCTCTTTAGCTGCCTGTCATGACTTTGGTGTGATTCAGCATCTATAATTCGGGAGGGTGAAGTCACAGCTTGGGATTTAAAATGCCAAGTGGGAGCCACAGCTGATTGGAGTTGCTTATTGAAGAGGCTGGGGAATTTTAGGCAGGACTGAGCCTTGTCTTTCAGGGGAATTTGGGGAGCACCTGGAGGGTGCAGCCAGGGAAGGTGACTTGTATCCCCTTTCTATAAGATGAGACTACATCACAAATCACAGGGCTGGAGAGACCGAGGGTGTTTGGAGCCTGGAATTTTTGGCTCGTTGTGGAAGGAAAGGGCTGCTACAAAATGTAGACCTGGAGCTGGTTTTGAGCCCAGCCAAAAAGGAAAAGTTTACACAGAATCCTCTTGGAGTACAGTCATAAAGTGCTTCCCACTGTACTAACACTCTCCAAAGGTCCCAGGCACGCTGCAAAGTGCACTTAAACAAGGCTTAGAGTCCTAATGCAAAGTAAACTTTATGATCCCAGCCCAGAAGGCTGAGGTGCAAACACCTCTTTTATGAGCTGCTGTGCATCTGTCCACACTCAGGAAGGAAAGATCCATCAAATATTTAATCACAGAGGAACCCTTCTGGAGACAGGTCTGGTTTGGACTTCCCTTGGGGTTCAGTTTTCACTCTGAGACCCGAGGAATGATGGCTCTTGTGGTTTTATGTAAACTGGTGAAAAGGCAATGTTGCTTCCTCGGAGAAACAGTCCACAGTGTATTCCTGCAGCAGTGAGTTTCACCACTTCACAGTGCATAGGTTTGGGTCACAGGACATCATAATGAGTGGCTGGGCTCTCTTTGACACCATTTGGTTTGCTGCTGGTTGCACCTGGTTTATATTTACTTGCTTCTGCTCCCAGGAGATCCACCAAGCACATTGTCTGTAACACCACTGCCTCCTACGAGGGCTTTGAGAAGGTGAAGGTGTCTGTGAGAGTGGACAAGGCCAAGATACATCAGGAGCTGCACTATGAGTATGTAGAGGATCCAACCATCCTGAGGATCGAGCCTGAGTGGAGCATCTTCAGGTGAGCATCCCCTGGGAACCCCCTGCCACCTCCCGTGGCTTTCCAGTGGTAGGATAATACCGGTCCATGGTACAGAAAACTGCTTTCCAAGTGTTGTGTCCACTAAGAGTTTGTGCAGAGCTGCTTCCCAGAGCCCAAGACCATGAGGGCTGGTGGATTTGCCTCCTGGGAAGACTAAAATTCCAGCAGCAAATTGTGTGTGATTGCAATGCCTTGGATGATTGTAATGCCTTGGATGCTCTCTGTGTGTCTGTGCTCTTGTGTGCCCTGAGACAAAACATCCACAGATCCTAGAGAGGAGTGGGCAGGAGCAGGCTCTTTTCTCCAAACAAACTCTGCAAAGTCCAAATTTAAATGATCCTTCGTGCTGCCTTCACTCTCAGAACAAAACTTCTTGGTTTAATGTAGCAAGGTGCAACTGCTGATGCCCACCAGAATCCTTGGAGATTCCATGCCTTAATGACAAAGGCGGGTGCAGCAAGTCCCCAGCCTAGGGTTGAAGATTTCTCCCTCTTTTCTGCAGCCTGACTGATTTTTACAGACTACTGGGGCTGGTTAAACTACACGGTTGTGTCCCTAAAAGCTGCAGTTCCTAGTTCTGTGTTTCTGATCCCACTGGGATGGACCCACAGCTTTGCATGGCAGCAGGACCGGTCAGTGGTCCCTTAAAACCAGGCATAAATGTCATAACTGTGCTTGGAGAAGTGAATCTCCCTTGGGTTTGAAAGCAGGCATTCCTACCTTTCCCACAGCCTTCATGGACTTTGCAATTCCTACATTTCATTCAGCATTCATGCATTTGATGCTTTAGGACTAAAGCATTGCTGGTTTGGCCATCACACCTGAAAGCCCTAGGGCTGTGTCCTCAGAAGAAACAAAAAGGGAGCCCTGTTCCCTGCCCTATCCAACAGCTTCCACCTCGTTAGGGGTCCCTTTTCCTCTTCACCCTGTGGATGGTGCTTTGGTGAATTCAGAGGGTTCACATGAAGGTGTCTGAGAGCAGCACTTCCCCTGGTTGTGGAAGGCATCAAAGTGATCCCTGAACACTCTCAGAAGCCTGCAGGAATGGGCTCAGGAAAGGAGAAACTGACCATTAAATGCACTGATGTTTCCTTGAAAAGATACAGAATAAGGAGTCTTGGTGTCCCCTGTCAAACTGGACCAATTGGAGTACACAGGGATTAGGAGCAGGGCTTGTAAACCCCCCAGTTCAGCTCCCATCCCGAAGATGTTTTCACAAATCAATTAGTGCCTTTAATTTCCGCAAGGGAATTTACCGATTTAGCCGGATCGAGTCTTGGCACGTTGGGCTTGAAGCTTTAGTGTTGGGATTTTCCATTTGGGGTTTTTATTTCCAGTCAGTGTCCAGGTTATCAGTGAAATGAGAAATCACTTTACTCCTTTCCTTATTAAAGCGAGTTCAGTGCTGCTTAAAAGGTGCAAGATTGACAACCTAGGAGAGTAAATTCCCTAATTCCTATTGCTTGATGGATTGGATATCCCATCCCAACTTCCAGAATACAGGAACTCAGATGAAGCTCTTGTTTAGGGGGTACCAGCATATTTGAGGGGCGTGCAGCTGCCAGGATGGATGACTGGGACTTCACCTCTCTCTTCAGTCATGGAATAATAGAGTCATTAAGGTTGGAAAAGACCTCTAAGATCTCTGAGTCCGATCATTAACCCGACATCACTGTGTTCACCACTAAACCATATCCCCAAATGACACATCCACATGCCTTTTGATGCCTTCTAGGGATGATTTGAACTCTTCCAGGGAGGAAACACCCTCAGGTACAACCTTTACCCTTTGCTTTCTTCGGTGTCTGAAATCAGAAAGCATCCACTTGAGCAATAGCAGGAGCCTCATTTTAACCAGACCTACCCAATCTCATCCTCTGTCTTGTGCACTTTTGAGCCATTCCAAAGGTGCATAACCTTGGAGGAGGGTGCAGAGAGAGAGAAGATGGAATGTCCAGGCTTGCCACGGTGGTTCAGGGTGTCAGGGACAGTTTTAAGCCCTCTAACTGAGGAGCTCCATCCAGCAGGTCGTGATGGGGACAAGCATTAGTGTAAGCACCTCTCACACAGAGCTGGATGGAAGAACAGCCAACTCCAGTCCTGAGAACGAAGCAAGAAATAAGCTAGACAAGGCATTTGGATGTGGAGACCGTTCCTCAGCGTATTTGTTGGGTGGAATGATTCATTACAGCAAATCCACTGTGCTGCTCTGATCCATCACTCCTGGCTGTGGGGCTGAGCTGCTCTCGGGGAGAGATGATAGCTGCTGAACCAGCTTTGCAAAATCAGTGATTGCACATACAAAGCCTGGCTCAAAACCCTTTCAAGTGCCATTTTCCGAGACAATAAAGAAAAGATAACTCCTAATTTACTCCTATAGCCCCCAAAAAAAGGAGTCATGCTGGGCTGCCAGGTAAATAGAATTTTATGAGGCTCCATTAATAATTTTGATCTGGTTTTGATTTATGTCCAGCAATTACCTGAGTATGCAGGGAGAAAATTATACTCAGAGCTTTGGGGGCAATAAGGAGTTAAATTCAGAAAGCCCTTGGCACCTCTGTCATTTTTCTGGGCAGCACCAGGTTCTCCAGGCTCTGACCTGACCTGGCCAAGAAGTGGATGTGACTGGACATTCAGGTGCAGGCACAAAAGCCAATGGCTGGTGGTTTTCAAGGCAAGGAACAGTTTTACTTGCTGGATTTTCAAGCCAAGAGAGGGTTTGGAGGAGATTCTGTGTCTTCATCAAACACTTTTTTTCCCCCCCTCTCTCTGCTCCTGTGCTGTGGCTGTGTTTAATACCCGTAGTCTGAGCCTGCAAGCTCAGTTTCCAAACCAAATACAGAATTTTTAACACGTGGGTTTAAAACTGTGTGCACAGACTTGGTTGATTAAATAAAGGGATTTATGATTATATAGACACACTCACATAGCTGGATGTATGTGCACACATTGGGTATGTCTGGAACACGTAAAACTTTTGGCTGAGTAAAGATTCAAAATCCCTTCTAGTTTGGATCAGCAGGGATTAATAACGGTGATGATAGTAATATTGTAATAATAATAATTGCTATGAAGGCTCGCAGACAAAAATCCAGAAGAACCAGAACTGTGGAGAAAGAACAACTTAGTTAATACACTTCTCTTATGGTTTCTGGTGAGCAAGTTCTCCCTGATATTTCTCCTGAGGATATCAGGAACACTTACTGTGAAGTTGAATTTTGGGAAGAGAGTACTTTTTCTGTAAGTCTCTTGTAAGTAGGCGTATGACTTCAGAAGAGATCCCCCGTGCTTTCAAGAGCACTCAACCATCCAAGCAGATCTCATGGAAATGGCAAAATGTGGTTTTGCTCCATAAAATTCCCCGTTAGGTATTTCCCGTCACAGCCGATGGTTTGAGAGAAAAGGACTTGAGATACTGTGCAGAATTCAAGGTCAAATGTTGCCCTAACCATGGACCAGCCCAGACATCATTGGAGTGACAGACCATGAGGAACCTCTCCGGGAAGGGTCACAGCAGCACCTGCTGAAGGATGTGGTTGTGTCAGTTCTCTTTGGATAAACCAAAATTGTTTGGTTTATCGATGTGGGTGCAGCTGGAGGGGCTCAAACACAGTCCCTGGTGCCTGTGCCCAGCTCAGTGAAACCTGACAGCTATTCTGTGAGCAGAGATGGCTGTTTGCATTCATTCCTACCTCCCCATCTGATTAATAATGGAAGAGAAACGAGCAACATGGAAAACAAAGGTCAGAAATGGGGGAGATCTGCTGGCTTCGTCCTCGCGGAGTGTTTATTCTCTGGTGTTTTCTCATTAATAATGCACATGTTCCACCTTTCCTGTGTGTGTAGGTTTACCTGGAATGCACATGTTCCACCTTTCCTGTGTGCGTGTAGGTTTCCCTGGAATGCACATGTCCCACCTTTCCTATGTGTGTGTAGGATTACCTGGAATGCACATGTCCCACCTTTCCTATGTGTGTAGGTTTTCCTGGAATGCACATGTGCCACCTCTCCTCTGTGTGTGTAGGTTTACCTGGAATGCACATGTTCCACCTTTCCTTTGTGTGTAGGTTTACCTGGAATGCACATGTTCCACCTTTCCTTTGTGTGTAGGTTTACCTGGAATGCACATGTTCCACCTTTTCTCTGTGTGTAGGTTTACCTGGAATGCACATGTTCCACCTTTCCTGTGTGCGTGTAGGTTTACCTGGAATGCACATGTTCCACCTTTTCTCTGTGTGTAGGTTTACCTGGAATGCACATGTTCCACCTCTCCTATGTGTGTGTAGGTTTACCTGGAATGCACATGTTCCACCTTTCCTATGTGTGTGTAGGTTTACCTGGAGGCAGGAAAGGGATTCTTTCTCACAAGGCTTTCTTTTCACAATCCCATCGATTTCCACATGGCCTCCTGTTCCCAGAAGGAAATGAATTACATCCTGGACAGTTTCCAGGGGGAGTTACAGAGGCAGGTGCTGACTCCAGTGAGAGCACTCGTCACCCTGGGAAGCCCTCAGAGATGGGGCTGCCTGCTGATGACATTTCCTCATCCTGTCCTGGCTGTGTGAGCCCCGACAGCTGCAGGTTTTGCTTTCTTGGATAACTCTGCCCCCTCCATCCCTTGCCCCGTGTTGCCCCCACCACGTGGTGCTAAGGGACGGCTGGTAGAGCAAGGCTGCCCCTATTTGGGATGGCCAAAGCTGCCTGTGGGGAACTCTTCCCCTTAACGTGGGGCTCAAAGACAACCCCACTGAAGCCTGGGAATGGTCCTTTGCAGTTCCCTTCCTCCCTCCCCTCTGCTCCCTGGAGTCCCACAGTCAGTATCGCTGGCTGCAGCTGGAAGAGGCAGGGAAAGGAGAGAAGGGTGTTTCTGAGAGCTGTTTCCTTCTGGTGACAGTGATTGCAGGGAACGAGGAGGGCTCCGTCTTCATCTCCCCTTCTTAATCTGGGCTGAGAGAGATGTCAGAAAAGCGAGAACATCTCCCAGGGGGTTGTAGGTTGTGGCTTGTAGGAATTGGCTTTCTCAGGAAATCGGTCTTTGTCTGAGCAACGGGAAATCTCTGTTCTGTCACACGTTGGATCCAACATCACCTGGAAGCCAAGCTGATGCCTTCTACACACCAAGGCTGAAGACTTTGGCTTGGTTTCTCCTACACGCTGCAGGACTGGGTTCCTCAGCAGCACCAAGGAGTGTTCACTGAGGTGACATTTTCTTATTCAGGGTGATGGTTGGTGGCAGATTTAATATGCAAGATGGGACTGCAGACCTCAACCAAGGTAGCACTGAATCCTCAAGAGCTGCTTGGATGGGACAGTACCTGTAAGGGCTTTTTGGTCTGGGCACTGAACAGGCTCCCCAGCAAAGTGGTCACGGCCCCAAGGCTGCCAGAGCTGAAGGAGCACTTGGACAGTGCTCTCAGACATGTGGTGGGAATTTTGGGCTGTCCTATGCAGAACCAGGGGTTGGACTTCAGTGATCCTTGTGGGTGCCTTCCAACTCAGGATATCCTGTGGCTGATTGAATTACAGTCCATGGACCATTCTGAAGAGCCCCTGTTGAATCCCTGCTCTTCTTCACACTTCCAACTCCTTTGGCTGCTGAGTCCTAACAGTGAAAAACACCCAGATGCTGCTTATGTGATGGCTTTTATTTATTTCTCTCCTTATGAATTAATGAAAAATCATTTGTTTGTTTTGTTCTTTCTGTCCTCCCTATGGCGCTGCGAGATGCAGTCAGATACTTTGCAGCCAACGTTGAGGAACACAGATCACCCATTGCTGGTGCCATCAGTCCTGACTGATCTATTAGTTGGGTTCATTCTTTTCTTCTCTTTCTCCTTCTCTAGTGGCAACACACCCATTGCAGTGTGGGGGACTCACCTGGACCTCATCCAGAACCCTCAGATCCGGGCAAAGCACGGTGGAAAGGAGCACATCAATGTGAGTGTGCCTGCTGGGCTGGGGAAGGGACACGACCACGGTGGTGTTAGGGGCTGGCTAACAGCTCTGGAGCTTGGAATTGCATCCCAAAAAGTGGGCATGATTTGCTTCCAGAACATTACCTCATCCCTGAAGGAGTAAAGGACCAAAGAAGGAAAAGGGAGAGGTGTAATGAAGCTCCTGGTCTTCTCTAAGTCTGTTTCTTCTGTTGGCTCAAGGACATCTGTCCTCTCTCTTGGCACAGGTATAACCTGTGTTATTTATCAGCATAAGAAGGCCCAAATTCATGTCATTAACCAAGCACACCGTGGTCAGAATAATATACTTTGGTACTACCGTGTCCACTCCATGGAGTATTTGGGATCCTGCAAGAGCAGATCCAGGTTTAACCAGTTGGATTTACAGCCCAATTCAACTCTCAGTGACTACTGAGGAATCAGAGGCAGCTCTGAGGAGACCAGAAGAGCCAGAGTCTGGGAGACAATTCACTCAGAAGGAGCCACTTTACCAGCAGCTGTTGAGCAGCTCCAGGTGGAGCTGTAAAAGGTGCGAGTTTGGCACCTCCAGTGAGGAGATTCAGGGATTAGGCAGCACCTCATGGTGCCTGCAGTAGGTTGGAGGATGGGACTATAAAACAGCATTTGAAAAGGTGTTGGCTCTGTGTGGGCATTTTCCGGGACCAAATGCCATCCCAAAAAGAAGAGGCATGAAAAATAAAAACCACAGAGGGACTAACTGGGGGGGGGAGGGAGAGAAAGTCCAGATCTTCTGCATTTCTCAAGTGTTCAGATAATCCAAGAGCTTTCCACCCAAGGTTCTCAAAGCACTTTGCAGACCACAAATAATCTACTGCCCAAAACAACAGCAAAACTGTGTGAAATCCAAAAAGAAAATGCAGGAAGATGTGGGGACAGATTCTTTTGCATCTGTAGTTTGGAGATTGAGGCACCTGAATTTTGGTCTTTTCCCAGCTCTTCCATGAGCTAATATGTTCATAATCACAGAATCGACTAGGTTGGAAAAGACCTCTGAGATCATCGAGCCAAACCCAAAGCAATTTTATTGCCCCTCATGCCCCTTCAGATTCAGGATGTATCGTTGAGATTGGGTTCTGAACCCGATATGAGTCCTGACAGACAGTCTCCCATGAACTCTGGGAGAACCTTGGCCCAGCTGACGATGCACATTCATAGGTGTGGTTTGGTAATGTGCTGTATTTCCTGGTGCAGCACAGCCAAACCCTTCTCAGCTTTCCTGCAGGATTAGAAGCTCCCAGTTGACTCCATCTCCTGCCTGACATTGGTCTCAAACAATCCTGTGCTGTGCAGATGGTGAAGCCCATCCATCACCTCACACGTGCTCATGTAGCATTCAGTCTGGGGCTGGGAAGTGCTCCAGTGCCTTTTCTACCCTGGAATTGCTGCTGCAGCAAAGAACATCTGACTGACTTCCCAACATGAAACTGGCTGGTCCAAGTCACTTCTCTGCTGATTTGAGCCAAAGGCCTGTTAGCCCTTGGGTTATGTCACTTGTGATAAGGAATGCAGTCTCAGTGCTGGAGGTATCAGACTAGCTTGGAGAAGATTCTCATGTCAAGCACAGCTGGGATCCCACAGAGCTGGTTTTGTTCCCCCGAAACCCTGTTGGCTCCTGGTGAGACCAGGATGCACTGAAGTAGCAATGGTGACATGGAAAAATGAAGGCTGAAGTCCTAAAGGACAACCAGGCATTTAATTCCTAGTCCTCAGTCAGGGTAAAACACCTTTCACACTTTTATTGATTTCTCAAATACACAAAGCAAAGAAGGATTTTTTGGCAGGGCTGGAACCAAACTTCAGGGTCTCCTGAGACCTACCCTTTTGTCTTTCCCTCTCCAACTTCCTGGGATTCATGTCAGGTAACCTGGTGTCCAAATTGGAATGTGGAGTACAACTGAGCATGCGCTGTAGAAAAACTTTCATAGCCAGAGTGTGAGGTCTAATTGCAGCGTGACAGAGAGGCTTTGACCAGTCTGTGTTGTGCAAAATGAAACAAAACAAAACAACCCCCCAAACAAAACAAAAACAAAAAAAAAACAAAACCAAAACCAACAACAACAAAAAACCAAAACCAAAACCAAACCAAACCATAACCAAACAAAATGAAACAAAACCAAACCAAAACAAAACCAAAAAAAAAGAAGAAATTCATATTTCCAGAAGAAAATGAAGTCAGGAAAAGACAGCAACCCCAGAGGCTGAGCTCCCTCAAGAGGCACAAGATGCCAAGTTGAAGCACAAACTTCTCCACACACCTGCCCTGGCAGAGCTTTCCTAATCCCTAATCCCTTCCCAGCCTTGATTCATGATGGGGAATGTTGAAGCAGTGGAGCACCAGCCTGTCCCACCATAACTGAGACGTTCTGCTCCTCCCTGTCCCCCAGCTATAGGTAGGGCAGTGTGTCACTGGGTGGCACCTGCCCACCAGGAGGGACATTTTCCACAAAAAACTCCTCATGTTGGGTTTCTTCCTCCAGAACTGCGAGGTGCAGAACAGCACGGAGATGACCTGCCAGGCTCCAGCGCTGGCTGTGGACCCCAACCACCACTCTGAGCTCGCCGAGCGTCCGGAGGAATTTGGCTTCATCCTTGACAACGTGCAGTCCCTGCTGATCCTCAACAAAACCAACTTCACCTACTACCCCAACCCCATCTTCGAGGTTTTCAATCCCTCGGGGATCCTGGAGCTGAAACCTGGAAGTCCCATCATACTGAAGGTGAGATGGGGACCAAGGACTGGGTGAGGAAGGGCAAACACATTCTCCCTTATTGCCTCTCCGTGCCTGCCAGTGCCCCACAAATCATGGTGGCATCCCAGAAATCTCCTCCATTCCTTGTCCCTACCGTACTGCATCTTATCAGTCACCATCTGCAAACACCAACCACTGCCAATACCCATAGCCAAAAAATATCAACTCCTGCCGTAGCTGTCTGTGTGCAGCCTGAATTGGTACCAACTGCCGTGCGCCAGAGAACATTTTCTACCATTGCCCCAGGGATGACAATTAAAGACCCAACTCTATTTCTTTTTCGGGTCTGCAAGACCTTCCTCTCCCCCCCTGTTTAAACCCAGACCTGTCCTATAATCTGCACAGCAACACAGAGAAGGAATTTTTTGATGGAGCGTTTCTGTATTGGCTCTTTCAGTGCCTATGCAAAGAGGTGATTGTGCCTGCAGAATGTTCCTTGCAGGTTTGGAAGGGGCTCTGTCTTCTTTGCCTGACTATGTTTTGTGAGGCTTTTATTGCCCAAGACTTAAATGTAACCTTTCTAATTGAGTTCCAGGCAGAGAGGAGCAGGAGAGGCTGTTGTGACTGACCTGAGCCTGCAGCCATCCATGGGGGCCTCTGCATGACTTCCTGAACTGGTTTTTCTCTCTGTGTTAGTGAATGGTGAACTGCAAACGTCATAACAGAACCTCAGAATGGTTTGGGTTGGAAGGGACCTTAAAGACCATCTCGTTTCAACCCCCCTGCCATGGTCAGGGACACCTTCCACTGGACCAGGTTGCTCCAAGCCCTGTTCAATCTGCCCTTGGACATTTCCAGGGATGGGGTATCCACAGCTATCAAGTGCAGTGTCAGAACTTGTGTCCCAGGACTGAACTAGAGGAGGAAAGAAAACTCTTTCCTGACGTTTATTTGATTTTGTGGGGTGATATTCCTTTCTGCCCAGGGCAAGAACCTGATCCCACCAGTGGCAGGGGGGAATGCCAAGCTGAACTACACCGTTCTGGTTGGTGAGAAGCCCTGTGCAGTGACCGTGTCGGATGTGCAGCTGCTCTGCGAGTCCCCAAACCTCATTGGAAGGCACAAGGTGATGGTAAGTGGTGCTTGAGCCTCAGCCTCTACCCCCTGGGTGGCTTGGGAGGGCACATCAATGCTGGGTGGCTTGGGAGAGATCTCCAAGGAGTTTGCATCATCATTTGCCTTCCCAAAAACATCAGGGCCCCTTTTTGATATAATATCCCCTTCAAGGTTCACTTGGAGAAGTAGAAGAGTGACCTGGAGATCTTTGTGGATAGTGAGAAACTTTGCATTATGAAAACCCTTTAGGAAAGTTTGCCCGTCTTCTGTTTTTTTATGATTTATATGACCCCTCGATGCTCATGTGAGATCATATATGTGATGTGTTCCTACATTACATACTTTGTTATATTGAGCATGGCCCCCAGCAGTTACTGGCATGCTGGTGGCTAAAATTTGCCTTAATGTAGGAAAGGGAAAAAAAGATGCAGGATATGGACAATAGTGTGACTGGACTGTGAGGTTTTGTTGTCTATAAAACTCAGTGTGCTCCTGCAGGTCCTTCTGGGACCTGTGAAGAATGGACCTGGTGATTACGTTGGAGGGAGCCTCTCCTCCTCCCACAGCTGGTTTATTTACCCCTTCTTTACTTTCCTCTCAGTAATTTGCATTCCTCGATGCTGTCGCTTGATAAACACCACATCAGCAAACTCACTGGAGCTCTACCAGGCTGTGGGTGGAAACAACAAAAGCTGACAACTGACATCAGTGTTTCTTATCCCTTGGGAACAACTTTTTTCCACCTCTCTGTTGCCCTCCCAGTGCTGCATCTGTCACATATTTATTTATTTCAGTGCAGTGGGACTCATAGATGCTGGAGACACTCTGCATGGTTCTTTAAAAAGAGAATTTTCTGGGAATTTTCAGTAAACAGAGTTTATGATAACCATTTTGGGTCTTGTTTGTGACTGCTGCTGGGAGACCTCATACAGGCTCCTTAACTTCTCCCTGACAAAATTTGTCGTCTGGAAAATAGAGGTAATAATCCTTTTCAGCCATGCAAATATCCCAGGACTCTGGTTTTATTGTAAAGCACATTAAAACACGCAAAAAGGAGCAGTAATAAAGTTACAGATTTTCTCTGTATGAATACCAAATTTTTGAACATGGCAATGGATGTTCCCTGTCATTTTCATAGATATAATTAAACATATGGTCAGTCAGAGGCTGGCAAAGCCAACCCTAGAGAGAGAAAACTCCAAGTCAGGTGAACAATAATCAGTCCCTGGGGATCAGAGAGGTGGCACATCTGGTCAGGTCATACTAATTGGGAAGACTCCCCTGCTTGGGACAGTCTAAATGAAGCCAAAGACTTAAAAATAATCCCTTTTTGAGGATGCTGGTCAAAGGAGAGATGCTGCTGGAAACATGGGAAGATGATGGCATTGAAGCCTGTTAATGAGCATCAATATTAGGGACAAGTTTCAAATTTTATTCAACTGCCAACACGGAGGCAAGGCTCTGACAGCACCTGGGCTGGGAACAAAATGCAGAAGGTCACCCGTGATGGAGACCATTGCTCAAGGATGGACTTTGCATCTGGAGCTCAGCAGGGGACAGCTGGGCTGGGAAATGCCTCCTCCAGCACTGCACAGCACCTCTCTGGCTCGGGCTGGTACAAAATGTTTCCCTGTGCTTCACATGAACGTCCCTTTGATGGTTGGGAGAACTGACAGGTAGATCTCCCAGGTCCTCCTCCTGTTTCTGCCGATGACTGACTGTGTGACTTTGAGGACATTCTTGAACAAACCCTTTCTTGCAGAGCGAGGTGGCCAAGATCTGAGAGGGGCCACGGGAGTGAGTCAGGCATTGCAACAGAGAGATTATTTCTAAGGGAAGGAGCGGTGACAATGACACACATCGATGTCAACGTGCTTTTGATCTAGTTCAGCTGTCTTTTGTACAATGACAGCATTAAGCATTTGAAAAAAAAATAGGAACAAAATAAAAGGCCTTAGCAATGGTAAAAGAAAAGATTGACTAAAACTCAGAGACAAGTCTTTTCCCATGGAAAAGAAAGAGACATGAGGAAGATCCATGAGTAACTATGCTGGAGAAGATCTGGGATACATCTCAAGAGATCCTGGTATCTAATCCAGGTGCTTATGTTCAGGAATTCACACTGGACTCTTTGTATAGTCAAAAATGGCAGTTGAAGTTCAAGGCATGATTTATGTCATCCTAACTTAGACACTTCCTCTTGGCCAGGACAAACTTGCACCAGGAAGGACTTGCACCACCGTCAAGTTCTGCACAACAGGAACTCCTGAACTGCTACAGGTGACCCCTAAGACTCTGCTGGAGAAAACTGATGTCTGCCATAGTGCCCTTTAGAACAAATTCATGATTAATAGGCTTAACAGGTGTTTTTGGTAGTGTGGAGGGTTCATGTTCAGTCTTCTGGAAGGTATAAACAACTTCCTCCAGAATCACTCCATGGCCCAAGAAATAATGTAGGGTTACATCTACATATTTGCTCATTTTTCTTTTAAATGCTCAAAATAATATTGCAGCCCCATAGGCTTTCTTCTTCAAGAGACAGATTCCCTCACATCATTGCAGTTTTACACGTAGATTGTGAGACCTTCCCGGTGTTGAAGCCACCTTTAGAGAGGAATATACTTCTCTAGACACCTGCCTTTAGGAGCCTAAATCCTCTCATAGTTAATGGAGAGAAATGGGAACTTCCACTGAATCAAATGTCTCATCCTAATGACAAAGGAGGTGTCAAAGGCAGCTCACATAAATCACATCCTGAAGTGCTTTTTCTCTTTATTGACTCTGAAATCATGCAGGCATATCTAACTCGGGTGTGCACGTGGAATATTTGGAGGGAGGAATCCCACCCATGGAGATGGGCTGTTCTCTGAGCTTTGAGGACGGACCCGCACTGGGATTTGGAATGGGGCTGTTTGATCCTAGTCTGGTACACCTTGAATGGACTCACCTGACTGCAGGGCTTGGAGGAAAAGGGCTGCTGTTGGAAAGAGAAAATGAAATAGGATGAATCCATTTATTGATCCAGTGTGACAGGAAGGAAACTGTGCAAGCTTTTAGTGGGAGGATTTGGAACAGTGGCCTACGGTAAAAGGGAACAGCTTTAAGTGCATGGATCAGGATGTGAGTTTGGCAACTTGTCTGCTCCCTTGAGTAGGTCACATGTGACTCCCAAACCTCTGCCCTGGGCAGGTTTTATGCTTGAGTTGGGCCTTGAATCTTGAAATAGATGGAACAGCCAGTTACTGCTGTCTCCTCAACTGACATGGATTGTTCCTCGGCCACTGAAGATGCTCCACAAGTCATCAATGTCATGGTACAGGAATGACCATCTTTATTACCTGGTCAGATAAATTTAGGTTTGGTTTCATTTCTCATTGTGGACACGGTTATCTTTCTAGAACCCATCCCAAAATGGCATGAGAGGACCTTGTGGATGGAAATTCGGCATTTTCAGGCACTCACTTTTATCTTGCCCATGACATAAGGATTGTAGCTGTGTGGTTTTGGCCAGGACCCACAAAGGAGCAGCCTGCACCTGGTGGTAGAGCTAAACAGACATCTTCTCTGAGGCTGTGGCTGGGATTGGAATAATTCATGGGACACGGTGGGGTCACCCAGATTCATGTCCCCAGAAAGGATTTGTGCAAGTGAGCAGCTGGAAAACTCATCATTAATTTATGACCAAGCTCCATAGTGTCTTCTGCCTGCTCCAACCTTTCCTTCTTGGGCCAGTTCCTTCCTCCTGCAGCCTAGAGAGCCAACCTGAGTAGATGCCTGAGCTGAGGAATGGGAGGCTTGGGATTAATGTGTGTACAGGCAGGCTGGAGACAGACTGATGAATTGAGAACCAGTGGGATGAAGGACAAGGCTGGCCACCAGGCTTGGATGTGGGAGGTGTTTTTCACCAGCTGCTGTGGGAGCTGGAAACATGATCTAGTAATCACAGTGGTGTTGGATCAAGGGTTGGACTTGATGATCTCAGAGGTCTCTTCCAACCCAGCTGATTCTACTCCTATTCTATTCTATTCTATTCTATTCTATTCTATTCTATTCTATTCTATTCTATTCGGGATGCTCCTCATAACAGAGGAAGAAAACAGTGTCACTGCACGCTGCAATGGCCCCAGTTGCAATGAGAGTAGGAAAACACTCAAGCCTGTGGTCTTCACTGCATTTCTGCTTGGCAGCAGCAAGATTTAGCACTTTGAACAACCTTGTAGTAGCCTTGAGCAATCCTGTGGGATTGCTGTTGGAAGTGGTGTTCACGTTGTAAAAATGGGCTCCTGGCAGACCTGCTTCAGCAGAACATTTTGTTGGGCTCACAGCAGGGATGGTTGCAGGGTTTCTTTCTGGTTGTCAAAACTCCTTCCAGAGGCTGGAAGCACCTCTGGGAACCTCTGGAAGTGCATGGAGAACAAAGAGCTGTGTATGACTCCCTGTCCCACTGGTGACAATCTGCACCATGGCAATGTGTGGCTAAGAAAGGGGCTGTAAAGAGCATGGGCCAAGCTTTGTGGCTTTTATAGTTTTTTTCTTACTATCTCAGAGGCTTCCAGAGGCAGTTTTATCTGGCGGAAGAGTCAAAATGAAACAGTGACTCTGATTTCTGCAGTGCCACTGTGCTGACTGGGTCAGGTGTCCCCTGCCCTGTTGTGGGGTTAGGACCTATCAGACCATAACCACGAGCTCTGTGTCCTTGTATATTTTTGGGCTAAGTGACATCGGTGTCCATCAAAATTCCATGTTCAGGACAAGGAATGGAAAACACAGAATGAAGTCTGAGCTCATACCGAGCCAGGCAATTGGGACTGGTGACAGGTCTCACCACAAACCCTTTGTTGGTTGCATTCATGGTCACTCTGTCAACAGAAATGATTCTATATGCCATTTCAGGAGTTTTAAAGATGTTCTTTATCCAAATACTTCCCCTTTTGGCTTGGGAGACAAGAGGTCATCATTCAGCCTTAGCCAAAGAGACGATGGAGTTCCTCTGTGTTCCTGCTTGTCTGGCAGTTTCAATGCAGCTCTTTCCTGCTTTCCCTCTAGGCTCGTGTAGGAGGGATGGAGTTCTCCCCAGGGATGGTCTACATCTCTCCAGACAGCCCCCTCAGCTTGCCAGCCATTGTCAGCATCGCGGTGGCCGGCGGGCTGCTCATCATCTTCATCGTGGCCGTGCTGATCGCGTACAAGCGCAAATCCAGGGAGAGCGACCTCACCCTCAAGCGCCTGCAGATGCAGATGGACAACCTGGAGTCCAGGGTGGCACTGGAGTGCAAAGAAGGTAGGATGGGGAGGGTGGGCTGGCGCTGTCAATGTGGTAGACAAGAGGCATCCAGCCACAAAGCTTTGAGCCAAAACAGCGTGAGCAAAGAGAGTGTTGAGTGCCGTGGGTATGGCTCAAGCCTAGATCTCATCTGACTTTGCATGTTTTCCCTGAGCTCGGCCTCCCTCCACCCTGTCCTGACTGCATTTGCTAACTCACAGTCCAGACAAACCTTTGGCACACATCCCTGGGGAAAGGCTGTGGTACGGGTAAGGTGACACTGCTCTTGGGCACCACCTTCTTCCTCTCCGGGTGTTGCTTCTCCAGCCGTCTCATGCGTGTGGATCTGAGGGCCTTTCCCATCTGGGTTGTCATTGTTACAGGAGTTGTTCCTTTTTTTGTGCCAGCCTTTGCAGAGCTGCAGACAGATATCCACGAGCTGACGAGTGACCTGGATGGAGCTGGGATCCCTTTCCTCGATTACAGAACCTACACCATGAGGGTGCTTTTCCCTGGCATTGAAGATCATCCTGTCCTGAGGGATCTGGAGGTAAGAAACCAACTTCTGAATCCTGTCAGGCCTCCCTGTTTGGTCCCGGATGCCAGAGGTTCTGTGTCAGTGGTGGGGATGGGATGGCTCACTGTGTGTCCTGCTAGTGATGAAACAGCACCACATTAACAATCCATATGGAAAGAGGGAGATGACTGATGCTCTCTTAGGTCATGGAATTGTTAAGGTTGGAAAAGACCTCTAAGATCATCGAGTCCAACCATTAACCCAGCACTGCCAATTCCACCACTAAACTGTGTCCCCAAGTGCCACATCCACACTTCCCCGGGGTTGTGATTCCACCATTTCTCTGGACAGCCTGTTCCAATGCCTGACCACCCTTGTAGTGAAGAAATTTTTCCTAATGTCCAATCTAAACCTGCCCTAGCACCACCTGAGGCCATTTCCTCTTGTTCTGTCACCTGTTAAATTCCGTTTGATCACTCACTTATTTGAAAGACTCTCACAGGTCTGTGTGCATTAGGGTTACTCTTTTAACCATCTCCTCGGTTTCCATCCTGCTGTGGCTTGATTTTTAGACTGGATTAATTAGTTGCTGCTGTGCAGGGGCAAGGGGAAAAGGTTGAATGGCAGAGCAGCTCACCTGCCTGTGTCACTCCAGCTTTGCGTGACCCTCACACTACCAAGAGTGGTTTTTTGTGGCAACCTGTATAAAAATAACCTCCCGTTGCTGAAGGAGCTTCACCTTTGCTGCACTTAGGGAGTTCAGAAAAGCACAGCACCAAGTCTGGCCATACCCCAAGTCTGCCCATACCCCAACTCTCCGATCAACAGCGGTGGGAGGATGTTCAGACCTTGCCCATTGCTGTTGGGGTCTACACACAGCCTGCATTACACCAGTGGTGACAGAGAGCTTGATGGGAGCCCAGGTGAGTTCTGCCAGGCTAAAATCTGCTTCAGGCTCTGGCAGATGGGCAGGGTCTGCTCTAGGAATACCTGGGCCAGGGAATCAGGAGCTACGCCATGGACAAGGCCAGGGAGGTTGTTGGCTGAGCTCTCTCTGCAAAGTCCTTGGCAGGTTCTGATCTTCAGAGAGGCTCTGGCATGAGCTGGTGAGATTTACCGGAGGCCAAGACTGGGGTTATTTGGCAGGAAGGAGAAGCAGGAGCTGGCACAGGCAATCCCATGCTTGGCTGGCTGTGTAATCAGAGACGCCTGCTCGTCTTCGCTCCTTCCGTTTGGAAGAGCCAAAATTCATGGATGTGTATGGAGAGAACCACTCAAAATCCTGATCTGCCAGCCAGGAGGCCTTGTGGGACTGGGTAGGAGGCTGAGTTGCACATTGACTACTGTATGTATTTGTCTTTGGGGTGCAGGTAAGTGGCCTCAAGCTGCTTTCCCTCAGGACGAGTAGCTCAGCAGATTCCACAAATGAATTCGAGAAACGAGGGGTGCTGAATCTCTCCCTCACATGTCTGTACACACACACAAACACTTTCATTATCCCCACAGCCAATTTCAATCCCTACATTCATTAACCCCAGGCAGCTGATCACAGAATAGCATCTGACCCCTACAGAGGTCTTAGCATGGATGCTCCCATATGTAGCTACACACAGAGCTAATGTTTCAATCCACCACCTTTGATCCCTTCTTCCTTTCATTCCATTCATTTTTTTCCCCTTAATCCTCTGCAAAGCTTCAACAGCTCTTTCAATGTCAACATCTTTGGTACCAACATGAAGGCAACTCCCTTTCTGCTCCCTTCTCTGTAGCACCACGTAGTTGCTATTTATTGCAAAAGGCCCCAGCACAGATCCTGCAGTGAGAAGTCTTACTTATTTCCAGTTCATTTGCTAATTAACTGCTTCCAGATGCAGCACAAAATACGTTTCTTGTTAATTTTTTTTTTAAATTCTCCATAATAACCCGAGGATAGACAATATGAAATGTTCAAGCAAGTGAGTTAAAAATAATTATAGGCAGGATGGGTGGTAGTGGTTTGTTGGTTGGTTGGTTGTCTCAAGCTATTTAGGAAGCAATTGATTTGCTGTATGCAAAAAGAGTTAAGAACTCTAATTTCCAGAATTAAAAAGTAATGACTCTATAAGGGGCCTTGCATTAGTCGGTTGTTTACACATGCCAACTTTATTTTGTATTGAAGTGCCAGATTTGGTGGTTGTTACTAACATACATGTCTCAGTGACATGTGTTCCTCTTTGGTGAAACCATCCAGCTTCCAGGGAAGGTTTTTTTTTAATTACTGGAACAGCACCAGCAGGACGGAGGAGTGACTTTGGGGTTCTCTATTTAGGCTCCATTTTTGTCTAGAGTCAGAAGGACCAGAAAGAGTAAAGCCCACCAAGGACTGTGGGGTTCAGGCTCCAGTGCTGAGGTCCTAAATTCTTCTGTATAAAAACTAATTCATCAGCTTCTCACAGCTGAGAAATGTATTGGATGACTTATCAACCTCCCTGTCTCCAAACCTCCCACCTTCCATTCCCATGGGTTCTACTGCAGTGGGACATGGTGTCCTCTCACACCTTCATCTTCCCAGTCCTTCGAACCAAGGCGTGATGACCATCTCAGCCACTGCCTCACTGTGTCTCTTCATCTCCTCAAAACTTGACCCCTGCCTTTCTTTCCTATTCACTTTCTTGCTGCCTCTCCTAACGCTGAACCCCAAACCTCTGTAAGCAGGCTTCTTGCAGGGATTAGGAAGAAATTTTAGATGAAATTAGACTTAAGACTTCTGTTTGACTAAAATAAAAATATGAGGTGGGGTGGTACCACATCCAGGCGTTAGAAATCCCTTTTTGGTGTGCTGTTCAGAGAGGGAAACACAGGAATGGAAAAATTCCTCAGGCTGTGGGTAGGAGTTCTCCCAGGCTTCCCAATCATTAGATGATTTATGGACTCTCTTCCTCTCTTTCCGTCGTGGTTGGAGCTGGAGGGATGAGGCCCAGAGGTAGCAAAGGGTGTGTGACCCATTTTGGGAGGTCTGGCGGTGGGTAACGAGGGAAAGGCATAAACTCCTTTTCTCCTTGTGCAGGTCCCTGGCTACAGGCAGGAAAGGGTGGAGAAAGGCCTGAAGCTCTTTGCCCAGCTCATCAACAACAAGGTTTTCCTGCTGTCCTTCATCCGCACGCTCGAGTCCCAGCGCAGCTTCTCCATGCGGGACCGGGGCAACGTGGCCTCGCTGATCATGACGGTGCTGCAGAGCAAGCTGGAATATGCCACCGACGTCCTCAAACAGCTCCTGGCCGACCTCATAGACAAAAATCTGGAGAGCAAGAACCACCCCAAGCTGCTGCTCCGGAGGTAAGGATGCCTGAGGCTGGAGGACGTTGGGCTGGGAAGACTCTGCCCCACTGCCAAACATAACCATCTGAGTCATCTTTGGAGAAGTGGGGTGTCTGTAGGTCTTGCTCCATCTCCTTCCCAACCAAGAAGTGATCAGTGATCAATAGTTACAGGATTGGGTTAAGTTATACTTTAAGGAATCAAAAGTTCCAGAACTAAACTCTCTCTGGGTTTTCATGTGGATCCTCCAGAAAGCTTCATAAGGACACCAAAAGGCCCTGCGTCCTAATCCTTATTTTGGACTGTTTGTGAGCTTAAGATGTTCATTTAGGCTTATTTTTCCTTTTAACCTAAAAACTCCCATCTACATTGTGTAGGACCTCTAACTGTATCACAAAGAACAGGCTGTGTTATATCTGTGGTGAGAAATATGTCAACTTCTTCCATCTCCTGCCTGGGGTGTGGACTTCCCAGCTTTGTTTCTTGTTCCTCGCTTAACTATGGACACGTGGAGAGTCCTCAGCTGCATTGTGGGATGTCCTGTCTCTCCCAGAGGGTTGGTGCTGGGAGTTTGTGGAAGCCAAACAGCAGAGCTGGTTTTATACAAGGGCACAAATTTGGATTGGTGCTTCTTGGCCTGCTCTAAGATCTAAGCTCCACAGTTTTGTGGGAAACCTCAAGTTAGAAACCAACTGCTCCGTAATTAATGTGCTTTTCCTGCCTGAGGAAGTGCTGCCACTTCCCCCTTTTGGATCAGATTCATCTCCTTTTCACAGTCTAAACCAAACCTTCTGACCCTAAGTAAAATCAGGAGGAGTCTTCTGGAGGTGAATGGCCTTTGCCACTGCTCAGAGCCGACTTTGAGGAGCCCTCAGCTGATTATAATGGATGGCTTGGGCAGGGAAGAGATCTCTGGTGCCTTCTGGGAGGCTTTTCCTCTGGCACACGGCCCACTATGGACAATCAGCAAATGCCAGCCCTTCCTGGCATTCAGGGCAGCCATACCAGGGGCAGAGACTGGACTTTGCTTGGCTGTCAGTTGAGTCCCTGATGTCATCCAAGCCCTACAGCCTGGCTGGTGACCACCCTGCAGCTGTCCCCAGGCTCCCTCTCTGTGCATCTCCTCTGATGCCGGATGGCACTGCCTCCTTCCAAATGCCTCCTCCCTTCATTTTCTGCTTTTTCTTCCCCTTTCTCCATTTCTTTATCTTCCCTGGTTGTTCATAAATGTCTTGTCCTGAGCAGCCCATGTCTCCTCTTTCTCCATCTCCCAGCTCTTTTCTAACTCTAGTCCGCTCTCTAGGAAATTAATTGAGGCCTTTGGAAGGAGAGCCACTGAACAGAGAAGGCACATCCACCGTTCCAAGCTCTCAAAACACCAGGAGAAATCAGAGATGTGGTTGGTGCTCTGAGCTGGAGGTCCTGCCCTGAGCAGCACCAGAACACGTGAATTATCTCAGTGCCTTGGATCAGATGCTGGTGTGACGTTCTCAGCCAATTATTTGGAGCATCTGGATTCATCTTGATGCTTCCCCTCCCTCCCCATGAGTCTGTGGGTGGAAGGGAGTCTTCCAACACCTTTCTGCAGTGACAGATTTGGAGGTGTTTGACAGAAGGAAGGAGCTGACAGAAATGATTTTGCCGCCTCACCTGAGCCCAGTGTTGGTCCCACGTGATGTCTACAGCCTCAAAAAGATATTCAGGGCAGAGAAAAAGAAAAAGCAAGACCCCCTGTGTGGCTTTGGTGAGAGCCAGAACAAGGAGGACCTGCTTTAATTCATCCAGGAAGAGACTTGTGCCTTCTTCTTGAGCCACCCCAGTGCATGCGCTGGAGCCAACGCAGGTTTATCCTGGGGTCCACCCCACATTTATAGGTCTGAGTCAGCCCTTCTGTAGGAAAAGCTCACCCCGAAGCCTCGAGCTGGATCTTTGATGGAGGACAGAGTGTTCAAGGGCAAAAGGATGAGCTCTGCGAATGCTCCACGTTGAGGAGTATAATCACTCCCAAATGCCAGGGAGATTGGCAGTGCCAGATAACTGTTCCCCAGTGATTTAGATCTGTCTTGAGTATTTATATAGCCTGCTTGACATATGGCCTAGCTCTGAGCTCCTCATATTTGATGGATTTATCCTCTCTGAGCTCTTTTCAGAAGATTCCCTCAGACGTTGTCAACTCCTTTTCGATGTTGAAGAAACCGAAAAACAGACATACAGGGATTTCTAGTCACAGGAGAATCAACAAGGCAGTAAAAATTTGCCTGCAGGTTCCCTAGAACAGAGAACCTTGGACATGCTTAATCCCAGTATTGCCATGCCAGACTTTCCATGGGGCTCAGAGACCTGGACAGTGAGATGGACAAGATCAATATTTTCATTAGTTCTTTGATATAACCAGCATGGCTAACTCATTTCCAATTTGCCTTTTCTCCCTCCCTGATTTTAGGACAGAGTCTGTGGCTGAGAAAATGCTCACCAACTGGTTCACCTTCCTTCTCTACAAGTTCCTCAAGGTAAGAGGAGCAGCGTGCCTGGAGAAACGGCTGCTTTAATACATTTCTTCTTGGTGAGGTTTAGTGGGGGCAAAAACTTCCCAGAGATAAAGGAAAAGGCTTTTTTTCCTCTGGAAGGAGGTCACTGCCTAACAGGAGATGGGCTGTTTTCTGATCCAGGGAGAATAAAGAGGGACCCTTTGTTAGAAAACCAGCCTGTTGGTCTTTCTCTGGTACAGAGGTGGGATCTTAAGGTCGGTGCTGAAATGAGGAGGATTTCTCAGCCTGATTGTATGGAAAAATGCCCTCCTTTTGCTCACAGACTGAGGTCTCCATTATGTGGTGACCCACATTTTCGATGCTCAGTGGCTGGAGGTCTCCTTCCACCCCATTTCGGGGGCAGTCCTGAGACCCAGCCCTGGCTGGAAGGACACTCATCAGCAAAAGAGTGAAAGAACCATCTCGTTCCTCCTGGAAGGTTTCCTTGGGGTGGTGTGTGATTAAAAAAAAAAAGTCTTTCAGCATTTGAGGACTGCTGAGTGATGGCATTTTCCCCCTTGGGAACCCACACTGAGCCCCAAGCAGGACAATTGCCAAGAGGCCAAACTCAGAGCCAGCCTTTTGTGAAGGAGCTGGGCTTGCACCTCTCCCCCACTCCCAGTGAAGCTGCTGAACGTCCTCACACCTTCCAACCTCATTTGGAGAGAATGACCACCCTCTGCCTGGCAAACCAAGGCTTGACAAATAAGCCCCGATCCTCTGAGCTTCCCCCAGTTCCAGGATGAGCACATGGGAAAGTTTTGAAGGTCCCTGGAAGGTAATTTCAGTGACTTCAGTATCAGATCCCTGCTTTCAGCTGAAAGGAAAGGATATAAGGAGGTGACTCTCTAAAGAGCTGCTTTTATAATAGGCTTTTTTCACCCCACTCAGCTACTTGTCTTCTTGCCTTAGCCTGAACAGAGGCCTGATAAGGGCAGAGACAGGCACCCAGGAGCAATATGCTGCTGGCAGATAAGCTAATTAAGTGGGAGACAGGTGTAGGAACTGAAAAAAGGGGCCACTTTGCTTCTGATTATTAACTTGTTTTCGCCGGGATTTACACCAGGGATAAAATGACCTCAGTCCCTGAGCTGGGACGTGCCACAGGGGGAGAGGGTGAGGAAGGGAGGATGAAGGGGGAAGGAAAGAGGAGAGAGCTCGAGGAAGGATTTGTGGCAGAGAACGTGCTGAGGGAGGGCAGCAAGGGAGGAGAGGCTGGGAAAAGTGTGAGAAGGGGAGCACAGAGAGCGTGGACCATGGGGGGAAATTAGGGAGAGGTGTGTCTGCTGGCCCTGCCCGTGGGCTGCCTGTTGCTGTCCTCTGTGGGCTCCACGTGTCTGACATCCCCACTTGTGGAAGTTTGACCCTGGGCAAAACCAAAACAAAGCAACACCGGGCAGAACTTCCCAGCACCAGCACAGGGCTCCCCCCACACCTCAAAGGGGAGAAAAGCAGCAAAAAAGCTGAGGGGAAGGAGAGAAAACTTAAAAGCTTCAGACCGTGAGGGGAACAGATATATATATATATATATTTATTTACAGAGGAGGAAAAGGGATACTATATGGGGTACTAAAGGGGTACTATATGCACACAGCATGAATACCAGGCAAACACAGGGCAAGAGGGGTAACTCCAATGGTACTGTACAGGTACTATATATACACCCAAGGAAAACAGATAAGGCCCTGCATTACCCAAATAGTGAAGTGACCAGCCCCGAGCTGTGATCCTTCCCCCAACCACCTGCCCAATGAGAGACTGACCCGGCCACAGGAGAAGAGACTGCACCGAAGAGGCTGACCCAAGGAAGCGTCTGAAGACAGTGTGACCCAGAACTTCCTCCCTCACTCTTATATCCCATGTGATGTGAGATAGTAGGGAATACCTATGATTTGTCAATGTATGTCACCTGACTTGTTTCCCAGGAAGGCCTAAAAAAACAACAAACCTAGCCAAAGCCGAAAATTTAAAACTACCACACCAGTGTGACCACACAGATCCAGGGTCGCTTCTCCCCTGGGTCATGGAGCTGCTCCTGCCTGAGCATCCCTATTTGCCTCCAGCATGAGTGCCCAGGGAAGACTGTGGGCTCTGCCCACACAGCCAGGATGGGGGCCCAGCAGTCCATCTCCCTTCCCACCTGCCTCCAGGTCCTCTGGAACACATCCCACTAGTGCAGAGCTCCAGCCTGGTGGCGCTGACTGGAAGAGCTCCTGCAGGGCTCTGCCAGTCCCAGCATTGCCAGGGAGCACTGACACCTTTGTCCCATGACAGGACACCTCAGGGTTGGTTTTCCAGGGCTGGTTGCACTCTGTGGAAGCAGAGGGTCATCTTTGTTCCTGTGCTGTATGGAACAAACTGATGTATTGGTCTCGAGAGATCTAGGATGGCAAGCCATGGCAGTCACTGAGGTGCCGCGTAGGTTTGGTTCTCACCTCTACTCCTCTTGTTTCACCTGGTGGTTGACTCTCATCCCTGCAGGAGTGTGCTGGAGAACCCCTCTTTTCCCTCTTCTGTGCCATCAAGCAGCAGATGGAGAAGGGTCCCATCGACTCCATCACTGGGGAGGCCCGGTACTCGCTGAGTGAGGACAAGCTCATCCGACAGCAGATCGACTACAAGACTCTGGTGAGTGCTCTGAGCTGCCGTGAACCTTCTAGAAAAGGGGGATTTAGGGAAAAGAAACCAGTGGTGGGCATGCTGACCCTCTGGGGCAATTCATCCCTGTATCCCAGCAGGGTAAGCCTGCTGAAGACTGGCTGTTAACATTCCACATCTGTTCCTCCCGTGAGGATTTCAGCATCAAGGGATATGCCAGAGGTACACAGCGGAGGGATCTATCAGGTCTGCTCTAGAACTCCTCTTGAGAAAGCACAAGTCAAAGAAAAAGGAACTTGATTTAAAGTTTTCGAGGGAAAGAAAACTAATCCCTGCCACTGAGTCATTTGCTTCAAAATGGAGTTGTCTGCATGGTGCAAGATATACATTGCATATGTGCAGCTTTTGCTTCTAGTCTGAGATTACACCCTTTTCTCACTTGATTAAAGAGCATCAATTAATGAGCATTAGATATCTCTTCTTAGTGTGTTTTTGGGCCTTCACTCTTTCCTGGATACACTAAATCTGCTGAGCTTCTAAGCCTCTGTGGGATAAAGATCACTTTCTAAATCTTCAACGATCCTTGTAATTTTTCTATTTCCCGCGTCTTTGTTCTCAGAAAACCCCAACCCCAAATTTTAGGATGGTCAGAAGATGCTCTAAATCGATCAGATTATTTTGTGTGCAGTTTCAAATGAGGGACATTCATTTCACTTAACTCTGGATAGCTCTGGAAGTTGTGTCCAACCACAGAATTCCAGAATGGTTTGGGTTGGAAAGGACCTTAAAGATCATCTAGTTCCAACCCCCAGCCCATGTTGGCTCCTTGACCTGTCTTAAACCTTAGCTCAGTTGGGCTGATGTTAAATACCTGCTTGTCTGCAGTCTGCAGTTGAGCTTTGATTGAATCCATGTCTAAGGGGGGCTTAGACTTCACTCTTAAATAAAACCACCGTTTTATTTTGCATGTTAAAAACGTGACTTTCCTACAAAATCATCAGCGTGGGGCTTCTTTGTGACTGCCTGGCCGTTCAGAGGCTGATCTCAGATGGAGAGAGTGAGCACAAGGAAGGAAAACACAGACAGAGAGTGATCACTTTCACCAAAGGAAATCCCCCCCGATCCTTTTAGGCTTGATAGAAAGCAGCCAGCAAAGGGTAGTAATTATACACCAGCCTGAACAAAGCTCTCCTCTTTCTCTTTGTGCTGTTTGATGTTAATCAGCTCTCCCTCTTACATCTCAAGAGCAGACAAATATATCCTGATAGGAATCTCAGCAGATTTACAGAGATCAGCTTCCGTGAAGGAGATTAAGCAGAAACAGAATGGGAATAAGATTGTTCTTCATTTCTGTTTCTCCTTATTTCTCTTTTATTTTGTCCTTCTTCTACCTTCCTTGAGCAGTCTGACATATTTTATTAAAAATATGCAGTAATGTAATAAAACTAGAGCTCATTTAATGTTTGTAATATGGGAATTCCCTCAGTGTTCCCTGCTCTGTATCACCACTGTGAGTTTGCTATATATGGGGCTAAAATTCACGGGGATTATCACGTATCACGAGGGCTACACAACTGCTTGGCTGAGTTAAATCCCAATTCCAGCAGTGTGGCACGTGCAAGCAGGCTGTTATTCCAGGGAGACGAGACCTGGGCTCCTTTTGGAAGGCACAGATGATCTTGGAGGCCTTTTCCAAAGTAAATGCTTCTATGATTTATTCTTTAGCCCTCATTAATCATGGCCTGGAAAAGATAAAGCTTAAGGGTGACCCTAAATTGTGGCTTTGTGTTACCTGAAAGGAGCCTACGTAAAAGATGGACAGAGACTATTGAGAGAGATGGAGTGATAGGACAAGGAGAAGGGCTTCAAGCTGGCAGAGTGGGTTTAGAGTAGATGTTAGAACAAAAATCTTTAGTGAAAGGGTGGTGAGGCCCTGGCACAGGTTACCCAGAGAAACTGTGGCTGCCCCATCCCTGGAAGTGTTCAGGGCCAGGTTGGATGGAGCTCTGAGCAGCCTGGTCTAGTGGAAAGTGTCCCTGCCCATGGCATGGGGGTGGCATTTGATGATATTTAACGTTCCTTCCAACCCAAACCATTCTATGATTCTATGATTCCA
Organism: Grallaria varia; assembly: GCA_013396735.1. Classification (NCBI taxonomy): domain Eukaryota; kingdom Metazoa; phylum Chordata; class Aves; order Passeriformes; family Formicariidae; genus Grallaria; species Grallaria varia. The sequence goes on from VWZG01008519.1 coordinate 750,359, forward strand.
TTCTAAGGCCTATTATTTTAAAACATGGGTTTGAATATGGTTTGAGTGAAAGGCAGATCCAAAGGAATTGACTTACCCAGAGAGAAAATAAAGAAGACAGAGCACATTCAGACACCTGGAATTAATTGGTTTTAGAGTACACATCTCATGCACTGAATTCAGATTGTTTTGATCTGATTTCTGTCCAAACCAGGTAGCTCCAAGTTGCTGTCTGCCAGGTCCTTACAGGTCTCCAAGGTGTCCGAGGGTCTTTGCAGTCTATAACAATTCCTGTACTTACGAGGGATTTTTCAGCCCAGGAGAAACCAAGCCACTTACAGATGTGATTTGCTAGAATAAATGGCTGTACTAAACAGTAGGTCTTCCCCAAGCTGAGAAGCCCAGAGAAACCCCCTCTTGTGTTAGTGCCTTCGTTACCAGCCTGTGCTCATCATCTCTGGTCTGCAGTGCTCTTAAAACTCAGTGACATTATCCACCTCTGAGGCACAGGCAGATCTCCTCCCTGCTGGCTACCATCTGCCTTTGCCAGAATCCGTGGGGTTTTTGGCCATGCACCAAATGAGAATCCAGATGCAAAAACTTCTCTCCTCCTGCCACTGCTCTGCCACCACCGGGAGATGAAAACCCATCCACCTCCTGCATCAGCTTCATGTCTGTTGATACAAACAACACAGGGGAGCAAAGACCTCCTTGCGTTGGAAGCTGTCAAGAGTGTTGGCTAATTAGTGCTTTGGGAGATAGGGAGGAGATGCCCAGAACATCCTGAGCAGTGACGTGCCCTCTGTGGTCCCTGCACACCTCGGTGGCTCCAGTGCTGACAGCCTGATCGGATCCTCTCTGCTGAGAACATATTCCAGATGGATAAAGATACTTCCAGCTGCCTTCAGCTAGGGCTTTTCAGGGAGCTTGGTGGCAAGGAGAAAGTCACTGTCAAGATATTGGATATTGGAACAGGTTGCCCAGAGAAGTTGTTGACACCCCATCCCTGGAAGTGTTCAAGGTCAGGTTGGATGGGGCTTGGAGCAACCTGGTCTAGTGGCAGGGGGTTGGAACAAGATGGACTTTAAGGTCCCTTCCAACCCAAACCGTTCTAGGATTCTATCATTTTATGATATCAGAAGGCTTTCCTATGCTTTGCTTTTTTGGGGGTCCTTCTCCTTTTTCTCCACCAAGCCTCTCTGTATTTGAACCCTCTTGAACCTTCCAGCCCAATCTAGAAGGGAGAGAAGGATTTTTGTCCCTAGGACTGAAACTCTGGGGACATCCAGGTCTCAGGTCAGAGCCCTCAAAGGCAGAGGACTCAGAGCCATATGAGTAGTCACAAGCTGTGCCTTTATTATTTAAATGCCACTAATCTGTTGGGGCCATCAGGGTTTAGCTGGGCTAAGCTTTGCATGTATATAAGACACTTAGAGACAGTTCATGGCTGGAAGGGCTGGCAGATAAGAAAAAGCCCAAGGATGTATGAAAAGGTCAATAAACACAAATCCAGCGAGACAGCATGTCCCAAGGTCATACAGAGTCAGTGGGAGAGCAGGGCTCAGAGGTCACTGCTCCATGTGCTCCCAATCCCATTCCTTTTTATATCTACCCCAAAACTTGCACATCCTTACCTGACACAAACAGCAGTGCCAAGTGCTGGTGTCCTCTCAGTGCCAAAACATTCACATCCTTGAGGGACACTGAAGTCTCCTCTCTCCTTCCTCCACTTTGCCAGCTCTGCCCCTCAGGGCTCAAAGTGGTGGGTGATGCATTTAGGAGATCAGCATTGCAAAACTTCCCTCAGAGTGACAAGTCCTGTAGGAATACAACACAGACCATCACGGGATCTCTTCCCCATCAGTTGACAGCAGAGATTCCAAGTTGTTGTAGCTGATCAGCTCTGCAGGAGCAATGGGATCAGTTCTCTGGCTTACCTCGGTTGTTATGAGTACAGAGAAAAGTTTCTTGCTCCACAAGAGAACAGCTGGAAAACACCTATGGAGAGCTGATATGAAGCCTGGGCACATATGTCAAAGCCACTGTGCTCTGGGAAAGGTGTTCCTTTCTGTAAGTGATGTTTGAATTCCCTAAAATGTTGCAAGGAGACTCCTAATGGTCATTGTGATGAACACATGGGAGGTCAGGGGTTTACAGGGACTATCAGCTGAAACCCCTGAGAGCAAACTTCTTTCAAATATTGCCTTCCCTGCTCCTTCTTATCCCAACAGAGCTGGAAAAGAGGAAAGCAAGAGCTGCTGTAGTGAAGGCATGAATGACTGTGGCTCACTCCTTATGACCATTGTCACCTTTCAGCTGGATGGTGGGTACTGGTGTGGTAGACACAACTCAGCACCTGCAGGAGCTGTTGGGTCGTCTGCACCAGTTGTTGGCCTGGCAGGGCAGCCCAGGTTGTTTTAAAGAGCACTAAGGTGCCTTATGTTGGGGACTGAACTGGACTCCAGCTGTTTGCAACAGAGTTTAATCCCAGCACGGAGCTTGGTGCGATTGGCATCAGCTCATTTCACCTCGGCTGAGATCAGATCACTGAGAGGGACCTGTAGGGCATGTTGGTCTCCAAACCCATGTGTGACCCCCATAACACTCTCAAAAGAGCTGTCCCATCACTGCTCTATTTCCCTGCAGGTGTGTGGTAGAACAATTTAGGTTGGAAAACACCTTTAGGACCATCGAGTCCAACCATAACCCTAAAACCAGCCCAGGCTCCCAGCAATCAGGTGTTTGTGTTTTGGATACACCCAAGGAATTTGCAGAGGAAAAGGTTTCTGCGGGCAAGGAATGGGCATAACCCAGGAGGGCCGCACAGGGCTACATCAACTAATAACCTCAACACTGGGTACATTTCAACAGTGCTTTTTATGTGCCATTCTGTGATCCTTTGAGATGAAAGATGCCACAGAACTGTAAATCTGTGCTGTTATTATTATCTGAATTGATGCTTCTTCAATACTTCTGGAAGTGACACATAAATAATAGCATTATGATCTAATCAATATCTCATATTTACATCTCCCCTTTCATCCAGCAAGATCACAGAGCCCTTTGTAAGCAGTATCTTCACAAGTCCCTCTTAGTTGAGCATCACATCACCAAAGGGAGCCTGGTGAGCCAGTGTGTAATTATACTGATATGATTTCACCCTGTTTTAAGCAACTTTGAGTTTCCACTGCATCTTAGTAGGTGAAGATGGAAAGTGATGGAGAGTCCAGCACCTCTTGTGTGCTGCAGAAGGGAATTTACACTCAAGATAAAATTTGTCTAAGGCACCAAAACTAACATGTCTGCACTTGTAAAAGTGTCCCAGGGACATTTAATAACTGTATACAGCCTGGAGCATCAGTGAACACTCCTTTCAAGTGCAGAGGTGTGCTAAGTTTATAAAACTTTACAGACTTCACACTTCTGTAGCCAAAAGTGAGCAGAATGGCATGGCCAAGGGGTAGCAGGCAGGCTGCTGTTGAACACTCTGTGTGTGTGTTGAAGGTATCCCCCCTTCACCACCCCACATGCTTTCCATTTAATCCTGGACAGAGTCTTGGGAGAAAATTAAATTTTCCTTCAGAGAAATGAGAGGCCTCTCTGGTTGGGTCAATTTTCTTCGTCTGTATGTGAAAGCAGAGGTTGTTGGTGTTGGCTTGTGTTCCATTGTTTAAGAAGCCCTGCGTTTCATATTAATAACAGTCTTCTGAGAAGGGTCTGGTCAGATCTGTGGCTGTGCAGATGGACTGGCTTAAGGCTTAGAGGCTGAAGAGCATTTTCACTTGAATTATCAAAGTCAGGTGACAATACAAAGAGGTTATCATTGAATTTCATCACCTTGCCAGCTCTCTAGGGAGCGTGGAATGGATCAGAGGTCAAGGAAAGCTCTGGAGAGCCCTGTGGATATCACTCTGGCTCCAGCCAGGGTCAGGCATGATTGCATTTTTAATGGGCTCTATGCAAAGTGTGCATCAATGACCATTTTTACAGAAAACACCAGAACCCCTGAGCTGGTATTCATGGGCTTTATGTCATTAAGAAAGAAATTCTTTACTTTCAGTGTGGTGAGGCACAGGAAGAGATTTCTCAGAGAAGCTGTGGCTTCTCCTCCCATGGAAGTGTCCAAGGCCAGGTTGGACAGGGCTTGGAGCAATCTGGCCTAGTGGAAGGTGTCCCTGCCCAGGGCAGGGGAATTGGAATGAGATGATCTTTGCAGTGTCTTCCAACCCAAACCATTCTGTGATTCTATGATTCTGTGATTCTATGATTAAGGATAATGAAGATGCCAGGGAAATGAGTCTCAAATCCAAAGGGCTGTTCCCAAAGGTACAGCAATTTCAGTTCACAGGGAAAAGTGATATGAGACACCAGCTCATGAAAAACGTCACATCAGCCCTAAATCATGGGCTGCAACATCTGGGAGCCCCCAGCACATAGCTGAGAGCCAAACACTGAGTCACCTTTAATTCCCTGGGCACAGCTGTGGATGCATGGAAGCCCCTCACGTGAAACCAGATCTCTCTGAAGGAGGGAATACTCTCAATACCCACTTTTTCCCCACTGTTGCATCCTAGATGGCTTGTAGGGCGCCGGCACCAGCGAGAGGGGCAGACAGAGGGTAGCTGTGCTGCTGTGAAATGTGTGATGGCTCTCACTGCCTCTCTCTCAGGTCCTGAGCTGCGTGAACCCCGACAACGTGAACAGCCCCGAGATCCCGGTGAAGATCCTCAACTGTGACACCATCACGCAGGTCAAGGAGAAGATTCTCGATGCCATCTTCAAGAACGTGCCCTGCTCCCACCGGCCCAAGGCTGCTGATATGGATTTGGGTACGTGGTCGACCCCAGGCAGGGGGGAAGAGGGGAGGGAGGGGATGGCCAAACTCCATCCAGACACTTTTCTGGGGCAGGTGTCCCCTCTCCAGACCAAGTGTACCCTCTGCGAGGCAGAGTAGCAGCAACAGCAGGAGGGTAGAGGGGACATTATGTTGATGTATATGCTCCTGCCCTCTGAAATCTTTGGCGTTGAGGACTTTAAAAGACCAGCAGCCACCCTGCTTTTCTGCCCACAAAATTCAGCTTGGACAAGGGTGTGGAAAAGGTGTCAGTGAGACTGTTCTTGTTGTCTTGCCAAAGACCCCTGGAAAAAAGAGTGCTTGGAGCAAGGATGTTGGGAGGAGTGAGATGTTTGAAATTGGGGTCCACAGGCAGGTGTGACACCACGCCTGGAGGGTGCTGTGAAAAAAGGTAGAAAAATCTGCACAGGGCTTTGCTGAGGTGTCTGGTGTGGGGCTGGGGGCTGCACTGTGGCTGCATCTGCCAGGATTTCCCCTCGGTCACCTTCACTGAAAGAGACTGGAGCGGGAAATGTTGGAGTCTATAAAACCCAGCAAAGCTGTAGAGGACCCAAAAGGAGAAGGAATGGACTGAGGCCAAGAAACAATTCACAGCAATAACGGAGACAGGAATGAGAGGTCGGGGATTAAAGTTAAGTGGTCATGTGTGTGTATATGTAGGGGAGGGAGGGATTCCTGACAGAATTCGCTCATGAAAGGCAGTTAGAATAATGAAACAAGCTGCCAAAACCAGCAGCAGCAAAGAACAGACCATATACATCATCGGGAAAGGACCCACAATGGTCCTGGAGCTGCTGTGAGTCAGCAGAGGGATGGGCAGTGCTGGGCTGAGCAGGAAGGCAGAGAGGGCACCATGCCAGGGCACAGCACATCAGAGGAGTGCAGCAGCATCTCTTGGCCTGTCTGGTGCTAGATGGTGGCCACAGAGCCCAGTGTCTTCAGATCTCAGACTGGGCGTGAGTGGAAAGGAGTTTGGTTTGCTGTGGGGATGAATGATGCATCCACAATGGGATGCAGGAATTCTCCCTGCCTGCTGCGAATGCCTGGGATAAATTTGACTCCATAGGTTCAGTGGAGCTGTGACAACCAGAAGGGTGTGTGCCTGCAGGGTCCCTAACAATTTTACAGTTGGGATTGTTGCAGTTTTAAGAAATATTGACCTGTTCAAGGCCGGGCAAGCAACCTGGTCTAGTGGAAGGTGTCCCTGCCTATGGCAGGATGTCAGAACTCGCTGATCTTGAATCCAACCCAAACCATTCTGTGATTCTATGACCTACATGGTTCTGGGGACCAGAAAGATCCAGAAAGTAGGTACGAACATGTGCACACCTCAGTGCCCATGGTGACAAGAGCCTGGCTAGTGAGCAGCTCTTTGAGCAGTAGCATTGATGATGCAGATGGGGAGAAAAAAAAACCAAAACAGAACACAAAAATAAAATCCTTTATCTAGTAGAAGAGTCTTACAGCAACAATTGAGTCGCTCCTTCAGCACAGTAGCTACCAAGGTGGGAGGAGCGAGGCTGGCGTGGGTAGGACGATCACATCCAGCCACAGCTCCATCCCACCTTTTTCACTGGAAAAGGTGTTTGCTGGCACTGGGCATCCTTCAGTGAAGTTGAAGGCATCAAGGGGAGAGCCCAAAGCACTACTGGCCATTAGGAATCATCACAGAGCTCTCAAGATCAACCTGCCCCAGGCTGAAGGCTCAGGGCTGCAGAGGGGCTGCATCAGCCTGTGCTCACAGTAGGTTGGAGCAGAAGACTATAATCTGACCTTGAAATCGTTGGCTTTTAAACAGCAACATCATTTTCTATCCCCATTACAATTTCCAGGGCTTTCTGGCCTTGCCGAGGCCAGATTGCTCACGTGGAAGAAAGCAACCAAGCTAATGAGTTATTGTGAGTTGTTAAATGCAGGGGAGCTGCAGGCGCGGGGACTTGAATGTCTCGCAAATGTCATAATGTTTGGCAGCCACCCAGCAACTCGTGGAGAGGGTTGTTGGCTGAAAGCACTCATTTAGGGCACCCCGAGGTTACGTTTTAATCCAAACCCCCCCCCAAATTGCAGCCCTCTGAGTAAAGGCCTCTTTCTACAGTGGCGAATTTTGCTGTTATCATTTTTTTGAAGCCCTCGCCACAAATGAAATACCCCCATCTTTGGGAAAACATCGAGGTGTGAGGATCGCAAAGCAGGAATTTGGCTTCATGCTGTGCCATTTGCTCTTCCCTGTGTTTGGGATGTGTTTTGATAGGGTCTATTGAGGTGGTGGGAGGGGCCAGGTTGGCTGTTTCAGGCTCGTTGTGGACCATGTCAGGCAAGTTCTCACTGACTCACCAGCCGTGGAGTTCAATGAAACTGGAAATGTTCAAACCAGGTCTAACTCCAGGATATAGAGTAAGGCTGACAACTTGCATGAGTCTCTACTGAAGACAAGCTGAGAGTTGGGGCAGTTCAACCTGGAGAAGAGAAGACTTCAGGGAGACCTTAGAGCCTCTTTCGGTGCCTAGAGGGGCTCCAAGAGAGCTGGAGAGGGACCTTGGACAAGGGTCTGGAGTGACAGGACAAAGGGAAATGGTTTTAAACTAAGAGGGCAGGTTTAGATAAGGTGTTAGGAAGAAATTCTTCTCTCTGAGGGTGGGCAGGTCCTGGCACGGGTTGGGCAAAGAAGCTGTGGCTGCACCTGGATCCCTGAAAGTGTCCCAGGTCAGGTTGGACGGGGCTTGGAGCAACCTGGGCTAGTGGAAGATGGCTTTGCCCATGGCAGGGGGTGGAACTGTGTGATCTTTAAGGTCCCCTCCCACCCAAACCATCCTGTGGTTCTGTGCTTTATTCCACACAGTTTGACGTTATCCTCAGGCATCTTTCATCTGCGTGTTCTGAAATGAACTCTTGCTCCCAACCGTGGTGGTCTTTTCTCCACCTCAGAAACAGGGCTGAGTTTCTCCTCTCTTTCTGGAGCTCATCACAAAGCCATTCACCCACTTCTGTTTCCCACCCACCTGGCTGTACTGCTGCCTGCAGCACACAGGCAGAGAGTTTATTCTCCTGTCTCCTGTGCCAAACTGCCTCCCACCTGGAAAATAAGACTAAAAGCAGCCCCCCAGCTCTTCAGATTAATTCTTCAGGAGCATGAGTGATCTTTAAACAGGCATCGAGTCCGGGGGAGCCGCATGCATTTGTTCCAGACACAATTGCTGTGCACAGGATGGCGTAGCTGAGGATGAGTAGCTCAAATGAAGGCACTTGGAGTGAGCTGGCAGGTCTTCCACCCACCTGGGAATTTCAATTGTTTCTGAAAAATGTTCCCTCTGCTGCACTTTTGTCCCTTATTCAGTGGGTATTTTGGGGGAGACTCGGGTCGGAGAGAAGTCATTAGGCAGGGTATAACATTTTCTGTAGGATTTGAGGTGTGGGATGACATCTCCCCATCTTCCCCCTAACCACCTTCCATCTCCCCATAGTGTCATTCCCTAGCCAGGCACTGCTGCAGCTCAGAGAAGCACCTCTTTGTCAAAGGCCGCTGGAATTTCCTTTTTTTCCCAGTCAAGTTGAACAGAAAGGTTGTTTCTTCAAAAAAAAAAAAAAAAAAAAAAAACAAAGAAGTAATTCCTGCGTGCAATAAAAAGATACACTATCTGCTGAATGAAATATAAAGGGTTCACAGCAGCTGTCTCCTGAGTTTGCATTTACTGCTGCTCCTGATTGGAAGGCTTGATAAAGATAATGGGATTTTTAGCTCCCTCCCCCTCTCTGGAAGGTGGAAGTGTAACAAATTGGATTGGAGTGTGTCTTTCCTTTGTGCCGGCTCGCAGAGGAGCGCTCAGGATCTGATGAGAGAGGGGACAGGGGCTGCCAGCGAGGACGGAGCTGACAGTGCTCACTGAGTGCTGTGAAGAGGGATGGCAGGGTCACCTCTTCCCTTCCCATCCCCTCTGCATCTCCTTGCAGGTCCTTGTGGTGACCACCTGGGCTGGTGCTCCCGGAGAAGGGGGAGCGTGCAGTGGGACTGGGAAGAGCTGGGGGTCCTTCCCCTGTCTTTGCTCAGGTGCCTGATGAAGTGATTTGTATTTGGCCAGGGCAAAATTGAAGCCAACGCTCCGAACAGGCTCTGCAGGGTGTTTTCCTCCTTGTCTTGTGCAGGCAGAATGGCCCTTCCTCTTCCTCAGATGATTCCCCTCTGGAGCAAAGCCAAGGGAAAGGGCTCAGGAATCCCCCGTGTCTCTGCAGGAGCACAAAAAGCTCGAGGGGACATCTCATGATGTCCTCAGCTCCCCTGGAGCAGAGGGATACCTGCTCCGAGGACCCTGTCCAGCCCTTGAAGCACAGAGTGAGGAAAGCTGTGGCCACCCTCCTGTGAATCCATCCCAAAACACAGCATGAGCGTCTGTGTCTCTCCTCAAAGAGGACTCAGGAGACAGAAGGACATGAGGAACATGCAGAGCTCTGAAGGAGAGAGGTCAAAGAGACACCATCCCCAAGGGATCACGAGGAAGGCACAGAACAGACACTCTGTGACAGCAGAATTGGCTTTGGCACCCTGTGGGGCACTTTCTAAAAGCACCATTGCCCAGCCCAAACTTCAGCATTCCGTGCTCTTCCAAGCAATGTCTGGGAGCAGAGAGCTTCCAGGAATATGGTCCAGGTGGGAGTGAACAGAGAGCATGGTCCTCAGACATCCCAAGGATAATGTAGGTGAGGATCTAAGGGGCTGGAGTAGATAAAGGGCAGCTCAGGATCAGTGCTCAGCCCACGCAACCTTTGCTTACTCTCTGAGTATCTCCAGCCACAGTAACACACAGCAATAAACACAGTCGCTGACCTCTTCCTGCTAATTTAAATGAATAATAAAGGCAAGTTCACCTTTCCCATTGCATTTTAATTATGTGATAAGAAAACTGCTGAAACCCAAAGAAATCTGCAATGGTTCTTGCATTTTTTTGTGTTAGGAAAAACAAGCAAGCGTGGCATGTGGTGGCTCCATATCCAAGAGTTCATTTTAATTAACTCCTGCAAATGGACGGACTTTCTGCTTTGGCTCTGGCCAAACTGTGTCACTGTGGCTGAGACATGACAACCAAGAAGAGAGCTTTGGGTGGTCCAGGTTGTGGTTAAGCCACAGCTTTCCCCGGTGCCACCAGGTGACAGAACATTTCCCTCCTTTGGGCCATGTTCATGTTTTCCTTGCTTTAGGCAAGCCTTTGGGTGCTCTGTGGGGAAAGCTGTGACAATCCTCCACAAGGGCTCCGTGATCTTAGAAGTCTTTTCCGTTCTTGATGACTCTGTGATTCTGTGGAGCATCCTCCAAATCTGAGCCAAAAAATGGTACCCTGGGAAGTGATAGGAGAGGATTCATCATTCCATGGGAGAGGCTGGAGAATTGAATGTGGTCAGAAAAAGGAGCCCTTCTGCCCACAGGCATGTCCTGAAGGCTGGTGGAGATTAAATCCTCCACAGAGCAGAGGTTGGATCTGTCCTTGACTCTTTGACCTGTTGTCTCTCTACTGTTCCTGAAGCCAAGGGCATCCCGTTCTCCATCCCTGATGGATTTGAGATGCAAGAGGTGTTGTGTGAGCACTAATAGAGAAGAACTCAGCTCAAAACAGGCTTTGATGCTAAACAAGACACTGCCAGCCCCCTCCATGGCCGGGTTAGGGTTAGGGTTGGTACACATCTCTCAGGTATTTATACAGGCTGTGTCTGTGCTGTTAAAAGAGAGGCAGGGGTGGATTTCCATCCCTGACATAAGTGGCATTTTCTCCTGTCCCATGGAGCAAACACAGGCAAGGACAGGTTGGTCTTGGACTTTGGCCACTTTGGGGCAAGAATGGAGACAAAAGTAAACTAAGAGTTCAGCACTGGGAGTAATCAGGGTGTAAAGGCACGGCCTGATGTGCAGCCTGCACAGGAGAGTCCACATGGGTTATGGGCACAGGGATGCCCAGGGCTCTGTCCCTGTCTCAGAGCTCCATGTCCCTGTCTCAGAGCTCAGTGTCCCTGTCTCAGAGCTCCGTGTCCCTGTCTCAGAGCTCAGTGTCCCCGTCTCAGAGCTCTGTGTCCCCATCTCAGAGCTCCATGTCCCTGTCTCAGAGCTCCATGTCCCTGTCTCAGAGCTCAATGTCCCCATCTCAGAGCTCAGTGTCCCTGTCTCAGAGCTCCGTGTCCCTGTCTCAGAGCTCAGTGTCCCTGTCTCAGAGCTCAGTGTCCCCATCTCAGAGCTCCATGTCCCTGTTCTCCTCGCAGAGTGGCGACAGGCAAGCGGGGCAAGGATGATCCTGCAGGATGAAGACATCACAACCAAGATAGAGAATGACTGGAAGAGGCTCAACACGCTGGCACACTATCAGGTAACTGTGTGAGAGGGCGGGTGGATGTCAGATTAGTCAATAAAATAGCAATTAGAAGGTTAAAATATTATTTCTCTTGCCCAGGGGAGAGGTGGAATCAGCATCCCTGGAAGTGTTCAAAAAAAGATGTGGCACTTGGGGACATGGTTTAGTGGTGGCCTTGGCAGTGTTGGGTTAACAGTTGGGCTTGATGATCTTTAAGGTCTTTTCCAAGCTTGATGATTCTGTGAATCTATGATTTTAGGACTAGAAGATGCAGAGGTAAAGAATGGTTGAGTGGGCAACAACTGGGCAGAACCCCCACGTTGAGTGTATCCACCCTCCTTCACTGTCCTTGTCACAATTACCCTGCACCACATGTGAAAGGGAATTAAAAATCTTCTGTTACTCAGAAAAGGGGCACCCCCTTGGGAGTGTAGGGTGTGAAGAAGAAATGTGGCCATGAAGACAACATGAGTTAACATTTCTCTCATGTAGTCGAACAAAAGCCCAAGGCCTCACATCCCCCCTTGTCCAATGCATGGGTGGCCTTTTGATCCTAACAAAGGTCAGAAGGATGGGAGAGAGAAAAATGGAAAGAGGGAAGCTTAGTGTCTGGAAGAAGGAGGTGGAAAGCAGCCTGACTGGAGATCATGGAGCAGTGGGGTTGTCACTGACGTAGGGACACTTGTTTTGAATCCCTGTCCTGGTCTACGTCACCTGCTTTGGGACAGGGCTTCTCTTCTTCTCTCCATGACCTTGAAACCCCTTGAGCAGAGGGCTAAAGATGCCTGAAAAAATCTCACACAAGTGGTGGATTTAATAAAAAAACCCAAGTTTTAGTCAAAAGCTTCTCCCTTGGGGAAAAAAAAAAAAAAAACAACAAAAAAAGCGCCTCATTAAGTTTAATCTAATGCTGACAATTTTGTCCTTTCCTCAATCACACTTCAGCAATCTGTGTTTCATAACAAGATTATTTCCTCTTTTCATTTAAGAGCTGACCTGAAGAGGCAGCAAGCAATAATTTGAAAAGGAAACGAAACTTTTTCCCTTCAGATTGACTCAAGCATTGCTGACTCTTTTTTTTTTTTCTCCCCAGAGAAAACAGGGACATTTTCTATTTTATTTCATCAACAAATCAGGCATAATTTTCTTTCCTTTCTGTGCTTTTTCCACTGGTTTGTTTTTTGGTGTTTGGGTTTTTTTTGCTTCTGGCCACGAGCCCCAGGCACTGTGATGAGCTGTGGCACAACAGGCTCCCAGCTGCCAGGGTAGTACATGGATTTCTGGCTGTCCTGAGGGCTCACACGGAGCACCCTGGGACAGACACTGATGTTCCCTTTGCCTCAGTTTCCCTATCAAGTGTGGGGCTAAAACTACAAAGGGCCAATAATTGCCTTCCCCCATAGCTGAGGGGCTATTTAATTAGCCTCCGCGGCTCTTTGAAGATGAAAAACTCCACGCAAGTGCTAATTAATATTATTCCACAGACAAGAGTTCGACGTCATTAGCGGGGGGGTTCCCCCCTCTCCTTTTTGTGATGTCTTATTTATCGCAGATGGTCCTGATATGGCCCTTTTAGCTTCTCTGATACGGGCCCCACGTGCCTTGCTGTGGGAATGGGAGGTCTGGCTCGTTTCAGAAAGCTCTGTGCTCTGTTGTAACGCTATCCCATGACGCTCCAAACACTCAGCCACTCCAAACCTGCTGCTTTTTCCCTGTCTGAGACCCTCTGAGACGACAAAGAGAAAAGTTGTGGGAGTCGCTTCAGTCCAGCAGCGGATTTGCCCCATGGAAGGGTGAGACAGTGCATGGAGAGGTTGAGAGGGTCAAAGTGGAAAATGCACACATCCATTTCTGCACGAGGTACCCAGAGATCACCTGCAATCAAGGTGGAAGGAATAGAACATTTCACACCCGTTTTACCATCCTTGTGGGACGACCAAGCTTGTCTGAAGTTACTCAGATGATTTTATTCTTCTCCCTCTCCCGTTCTGCAGAAGAGTTTCCTTGACAAGAACTTATTGTCAGATTTACTGAGGTTAAGGCAAAAAAACCCACCCCTGGAAGTGTTTGAAAGGCCTCTGGATGTGGCCCTTGGGGTCATGGTTTAGTGGTGAACATGGCACTGCTGGGTTAATGGTTGGACTTGGTGATCTCAATAGGCTTTTCCAACCTAAATGATTCTGTGGCTCAGGTTGTCATCACCGGGCTTTGAATCAGGGGCTGAATGGAGCAGAGTCTGTCAACAGTTGTCCCAGTGCCCAAGTGCAGGATTCTAGTTGTGTATGAGCAGATTTTCTCCATTTTTTGTTAAAAGACCAAGTCACTGCAGAAAGCATTTGAAGCTTTGAGCCAAAACTCCTGCCCTGCCTACACTGACGCTGGTTTACGGCTCAGTTTCTGCTGCTTGGATTTCTCCTGCCCTTGACACAGTCCTCAGCCAGTTTTCAGAAGCTTATTGACCCAAGTCCCTTCTCCTCTCCAGGTGCCGGATGGATCTGTGGTGGCTTTAGTCTCCAAGCAAGTCACTGCCTACAATGCAGTCAACAACTCCACGGTCTCCAGGACGTCAGCCAGCAAGTATGGTAAGGATTTGTGTGCTGCTATGGGGCTGGGAGGGCACTGGGGAAGAGATCCCAAACACAGGACACTGAGCACCATCAGAGAGGCCCATGGGCAGATGATTCGTGGAGGAGATTCCTTGAGGGATGGCAGGAGGAGAGGAACTTCGGCATCTGGTTCAAGCTGTTGATCCAAGTGGTTGGATTGCTCTTGGGAGGTTCCCCTCCCTCATTAATGAAAGGAGGAGCCTATTTAATTAGCTGCCTACATCTTAGATCACCGAATGGTGCTCACAGAGCCTTGTGTCAATGTATCTCAAGGCAGTGGATTGTTGTTCCCACTTTACCCACGGGACAGCTGAGAATGAGACAGCTATGAAAGAGAGACCAGGTGGAAAGCCTTCTACAGAGCCAAGCAGGGACCTCCTGAGCCTCACTCACACCCTCACATGCCTTTCTTCCCTGATTTAGAACTGCAGCTCAGGATGTGTCTCACTAAGGTGAGGCTGGACAGCAAAGCAGGACACCTGTGGTGTGCAACCAGAGCATTGCAAAACCACCTTCCAACCTGGATACTGCTGATATATCGCAATGTTATTATTATTTTTAATTTCTGAAGGCCTCTCCAGTCCTTCTTATTCCCTCTGTCTTGAGGAAAAGCACAGTTATTCAATGTCCAGAGGAGCCCCTTTCCACTTTCTCCAAGGACGTAAACGATCCACCAAGCCTTATTAATATTCATCCTCTTTTCCATGTTGTTGCAATTACTGAAAGACACAGTGACCTTTGAAAAGGAAGACTTGAGGGGGGTTAATTTCTCTTGGATTTCTTTAATTCTTTTGCCATTTGATTTTTCAGGAGGTGGGAGTAGGGAAGGAGACAGGGGGAGGAGGAGATGTGGTGGGTCAGAAGTGATTGTTAATTGCAATTAAGAAAACAACATCCAGAGAGAAAAAGGATATTCCATCGGATAATTAATATGTAGAGATTGGTAATGCATTAATGAGGCTGATTCAGATCTTGCTACAGAAAGGTGCAACACTTCTATTAATTATGATTGGAAGAGCCTGGATCCTCAGCATTGCTGGAAGGTCAGGGAGAGGGGAACGCCTTGGGCCATCACTCAGAGGCAAAGGGAGGTAAAATTTGGAGGCTGAAAGCGTTCTGGGAGAGGAAATTTGCGTGGGCCGGCGTGGGGTTCTGGTTTATCTCTGTGAAGACAAGATTTTGGAGCAGGGAGGGAAGGGGGTGGCTGGGCAGGAATTATTTGGTTGCTTTGGTGCCAAAGGAGGGAGGGAAAGCAGCGCCTTCTAAATCTGGGGATGAGGAGCTACACGAGTGGTCACATTAGAAACATCAGTATTTCTATGCCCAACAGCACGGCAGGGTAGGGCTAAACATCCATATGGGTAAAACCAGTTACTTAAAAAAACTGGTCACCATGAGTAACTGGTGTTGTCCCCTGAACCTGGGCAGTGTCTGCCACTGACAGCGCCAGTTATTCCAGGCCAAAGATTCTACTGGGGAACAAGGTAAGAGGTAAAGAGTGTGGACAACTGGAAATCAGTGCTTGAACCTCATTTAATTTAATAATGTTGATAGTGACATCACGTCAGGCTTGGCTCACTGCTCTTGGCTTTGCTGAGCGCATCACCCAGATCCCGCTTCGAAAAAGCTTCTCTTTGGTGGCTTGTCGTCCTCTTTGGTGTTTCCTGAAAATCCCCAAGTCAAGAGCTCCCAGGGCTGAGACACGTGAACCTCTCTCTGCAGAAAACATGATCCGCTACACGGGCAGCCCCGACAGCCTGCGGTCCCGCACGCCCATGATCACCCCCGACCTGGAGAGCGGCGTCAAGATGTGGCACTTGGTGAAGAACCACGAGCACGGCGACCAAAAAGAGGGTGACAGGGGCAGCAAGATGGTCTCTGAGATCTACCTGACCAGACTGCTCGCCACCAAGGTACGTGGTGGGGGCTGGTGGGGAAGAGGGTGAGAAATGTTTGGTTTTAGGACCGCGGGGGAATTTCTTGCCAACAAGGAGTGAGATATCAATCCAAGGACGGACAAAGAGCAGAAGGAAAATAGAGCAAAAGGGCTGCTCCAAGCCTATAGGGAAGGAGTTTGAACTCAGAAAACATAGTCAAAAAAGGGGTGTTGGAAAAGCAATGAAGAGTAAAGAATCCAGAGCCATGAGACTGGTGGAGAGTCAGCGCAGGAGGAGGTGCTGGGGGTGTCAATTATACTCGTTTGTAGTTTTTACCAAAACTGAGCAAATGAAGAGCCAGGGATTAAATGTGCCCAGATCAGGTTCCAAGGATGTGTCAGGCCTCACATCCCAAAATGAGCTCCTATGCCACAAACCCCTGAGTTTTGCAGCACAAATCCTTCTTCTCCACCTCCCCCCTGGGCCAATAAATACTTCTGTGCTGATGTCTTGGCAGGGGGTTGACTGGGAAGTAGCTCATGGATGGCCAGCTCCACTGAGACACGGAAAGCTCAGGATGTCCAAACAGAAAGTACAGACTAAGTCACATGGAAGCAGAGCAGGGACATCCTGAGTGGACTCCCCAGACACATCCAGAGTTTTGACTATTATTGTTAATCAGGATGTGAACAGGCACAAATGCCACCTGAGTCTGCCCATCAGACAGACCCCATCACTTGTTTCAGTCCTCCCTTGCAGTTTTACCTGCACTCTTATTCCTCAACTCATTTTGCCTCTGATGTCTTACTCTTCCTGCAGCCTCACTCAGGCTGTCTATGTTAGAGGGGGATTTGGAGATAAAGTGGCTTTGTCTTTAGCCCCTGGTCCGTACCTTGTTCCCTGGCATTGAGATGCTTTTATGGATCACACAACCTAAAAAGAAAATGATGCTCCCCAGGGCTCTGGCCCCAGCTGGTGTAAACCAGCAAGCGTTGGAGCGGTGCTGATTCCCACTGTCTGGGGATATGTCCCCTACCCCACCACTGAACTGCTTTTGCTTTCTGTTCTGGGTCACAAATTCAACACTTGGGCTGTTTGGGGAGTTTGTGTTTGTGGTTTTTGTGGGGGTTTTTCGTTGCAGTGGAGATGGCAGGAAAGCAGCTGCAAGACTTGCACAGAAACAGAAGAAGTAGGAGGGCTGAGGGTTTATTGTTTCCCCTCTTGGGCTGAACAATTTTCTTTTCTCATCATGACAATTTGAGGGGGGGGTTGGGTGGAAAGAGGACGGAGAGCAATTGCTGGTAATACAATCCCTGGGAATACTTAGTTAAACTGACAATGATTTTTATTCTGGTAAATCCCTGACCTCGGAGACCTGCAGCCTCTTGCCTAAAAGCTTCAGAGGTTTTCTTTGTGTTTGTGTGGGTGAGCATGTAGAGAACTAATTCTCTCCAGAAACTGAACCTGAGGGCAGCTCTTCCATGTCAGCCCAACAAGGTTTCCCCTCTGGGGCCCTTTCTGAGTCAGGCATGTGCTGCAGGGCTTTACTCACCCCGTAGGAGTACACACAAGGAAAAGGTGCCTCTCTTGGTTTCCCAAAGAATAAATCAAGTGGTGAATCAGCCAGAGACACCAGCTTTCTAATTAAGTGTTTGTTAGCTCTGTGTAAACGTGGGCCACTCTGGTGGAACCTGGTGCTTCTTTTCTAGGAAGGAGAAATGTCTTTCCTGGGACCACAGAGAAAGAGGAGAGTTTTGCTTTTCAGAAAAGGAAATTTTGCATATCAGGCAATATTTGCTGGAGATTCAACTGTTTTTTTAGTTATTTTCACAGCTGTGTGGTTTGTTCACATACAAATGCCAATGAAGCTCTGGGGGTAGAGAAAATGTGCCTTGTCTGGTTTCCCCCAAAAACCCACCCTAAAGCTACTCTGCTGCCCTCCTGTCCAACCCTCTGATATTCCAGCTCCTCTTCTTCTTGCTAAAGGTCAATTATCCTCATCGGCTTGTCCAGGGTAGTTCTCCAAGCCCACGATCTGTGATTGTCCTCCCAGAGGAGCAGAAGGAGACCTCTGCAGTGGACATTACTGCAGAGCAGTGCATGACACATCTGTTCATTGCTTTTAGGATTTGTCTTAGTCTCATGTTAATGGACAGTAGAAGATGAAGAGGCCCCTTGGGAATTAAGATGGAGGTTGTGTTATTTATTAAACTAGTCACAAACATAAACCAGCTGCCTCTCTTCAGGTACTCTGGTCCTATTTGTCTCAATGACACCTTCTGCTGTGCTCTACAGCCATCTGACTTCTGTTCCCAGCTTAAAAAAAATGAAAAGGCAGTGTAGAAAATGGCTAGTTTTTGTCTCATGAGTGCACTGAAGCAGTTGTGGATGGGATGCAGGCGAGAGGAATCTCAGTGGGAACAAAGCAGGGACATATATATGAGATGATATATACCTGAGATGGGACAAAGTGTCCCACCTCAGCTCAGCTCCCTTCCTGGCAGGGAATGCTCAGAGCAGAGAGGACAGGGAGCATCTGGACCTGCTCCACCTCACTGATAACCAGGTCTGGTGGTTATCGTGATGATGCACTTGCCTTCTTAAAGACACCTGTATTGAAATTCCCAAATCGTGTCCCCTTTAACTGATATTGGATGGTTCCTACTTTTCAATGACACCCTCAGGGCCCTGATCCACACGCATGCTCTGTTTCCAGGAGGGTACCAAAATCCAACATCCTTTTCCCGCTTGTTGTCTCATGTTCTTCTTCCCTTCTTTCTCCTAACAGGGCACCCTCCAGAAGTTTGTGGATGACCTCTTTGAGACCATCTTCAGCACTGCCCACCGTGGCAGTGCCCTCCCCCTGGCTATCAAATACATGTTTGATTTCCTGGATGAGCAGGCTGACAAACACAACATCCATGACCCCCACGTGAGGCACACCTGGAAGAGCAACTGGTGAGTGAGACCCCCCCCCCACCTCCCAGTATGGCCCAGCACCACGTACTGGACTGGAAGGAGAGTAAAGGAACACGTGGTTTGGGATGTGTCTGCGTGGGGAGCTGAGGAATCTGGTGTGGGAGTCAGAACACCAAGTCTTCCCAAGCTGATGGAGTCAGAACATCCCAGAATCTAAAGGATTCTCTCAAGGATGGAGCACTTTGGCTAAACAGGTCCCACTTTCCCTGTGTTATAAGGGAATGGCCACATTTTTAAGGGATTTCAGGTGGAAAAAAATGATAAAGTGTCTAACTGCTGCAGTGCCCAGGAACATAAGAATGTCTAGAGAGGTATGGGAGAGGATGTCTTCATCTAGACAGGGTGTTTGGATTCCCACTCGAGTTCGAATTCCCACTGTGTTTGAATTCCCGCTGTAGTCAGGATGGGGCTTAAGCTCCATTAGTTTGCCCACATGTAGGTGTTTAGTGCCAGCTGAGATTTTTTTAAGGCATCCCAGAGATGCATGGGGGGTGTGCAGCACCCACAGGACACTTGTGCCATCCTGGGTGGCACCTGGAGGCCCGCAGAGCATCTCAGATGGTGCTCAGCATTTAAAGGGGCTGGAGATGGATGTGAGTCCCCTTTGGAGTGAGTGACAAAGAGTGACATCAGTGTCAAAGCGTGACATCAGTGTCAAAGCGTGACATCAGTGACAAGGTGTGACATCAGCGAGAAAGTGTGACACCAGTGTCAAAGTGTAACGTCAGTGACAAAGCGTGACTTCAGTGTCAAAGTGTGACGTCAGTGACAGTGTGACATCAGTGTCAAAGCGTGACATCGGTGAGAAAGTGTGACATCAGTGAGAAAGTGTGACATCAGTGACAAAGCGTGACTTCAGTGTCAGTGTGACATCAGTGACAAAGCATGACATCAGTGACAAAGCATGTGACATCAGTGACAAAGCGTGTGACATCAGTGACAAATTGTGACTTCATTGGCAAAGTGTGTCATCAGTGACAAAGTGTGACGTCAGTGACAAGGTGTGACGTCACTGACAAAGTGTGACATCAGTGACAAGGTGTGACATCAGTGGCAAAGTGTGAGATTAGCGAGAAGGTGTGACATCAGCGGCAAAGTGTGAGATCAGTGACAAAGCGTGACATCAGCCCCTGCTCCAGCTGCCAGGCAGAAGCCTCTCCTCACACATGTATTAGGTCAGCAGGGAAAAATCCAGGATCTGCAGAAAAAAAAGCTCCTCTCTGCTGAGTGTCCCTGTTGGAAAGAGTTCCCTGGGGAATGGCTCCCTCCCCTCCTCCTGTGCAAATACAGGGACTATAAAAGGAACAGCCGAGGAGAGCCATGGGGCTCCCAGCTCATGCATTTTTTCCTTTCTCCAGCCATGCTGATGGCAGACCGTCACAGCGCAGTGACATAAAAAAAGAAACCCCATGCACCAAAGAGGCTTTCAACTAATGAAACATTAGCATATTATTAACATTATCTGCGGCGCTAATGTAAGGCTGATTGCAGCCACTCAGACTAAATGAGCAGGAGGTTTATTTAAGGGGGGAGAGGGGAAGGCAGAGAGTGTGTGTGTGTGTGTGTGTGTGTGTGTGTCTGTGTGTGTGTGTCTGTGTGTGTGTGTGTGTAGGGGGGAAAAGGGGCAGTATGAAGAAATCTCCTCAATCAGATTAAATTAACTCGAAGTCACATCACGGGCTTCATTATTCCCAGTGAGGGCCATCATCCCCAGCCCCTCCCTGCACCAGTACACGCTCAGGCACACACACATGGACTCCACTCATCTTCATTCTGGTTGTGTCTGTCATTCTGCAGGACTTTTGCAGGGTTCACTCATCCTCCAGCTGATGATCCTCCATCCTCAGCCTCAAATGTTTTCCCCACAGCTCCATTGTGTCTCCTTGCCATTCTTCACTCAGAGGGGAGGGAGGCCCTGGCATGGGTTGCCCCATCCCTGGAAGTGTCCAAGCCAGGTTGGAGGGGGCTTAGAGCAACCTGGTCTAATTGAAGGTGTCCCTACCCATGGCAGGGGGTTGGAATGAGATGATCTTTGCAGTCCCTTCCAACCCAAACCAGTCTATGATTCTACAATTTCCAGCATCTCCCACCTCTCCCGAACTTGGCTGACAGGATTACACATGTGGGGATTTTCTTACATTTGTTCTGTGATTTTGTTGGCTCAGGAGAACACGAAAACATGGTGTCATCCCTCTGTCAGGACATGTTAAACTGCCTGCTGTTACCCAAAATGTATCACACTTGGAGATGAATTTTTTTTACAGTGCTGTGAACACATGGGGGTAAAATGAGCAAATGGAAGGAACTGGGGGATTTAGCCTGAATATCAGGAGAATTTGTTAAGCTGAATAACACCCTCCCCTTGGGAAGGTGCAGAGAGTGAAGGTGGATTTAACAGCTTGCCTGACAGGGAGACAAGAGCTTGGCTCTGTGATCAGTGACACATCTCAGCTCCTAGGCCATGATCGCTTGAATGCATCTGCCCTGACAAAAAGGCTTGAGGCAAAGGCTGGAGACAGATACCTCAGGGCATCTCATACAATGAACTGCTCTTTTGAGAAAAATCGCATGGGAGAAAGGGCTTTGGATTGCAATTGGAATAACATTTCCTTGGTCAGGGCAGATACGTTTTCATTTCAAAGGCTGCAATACTTGTTTCCCAGTTCCTTTTTTTTTTGTCCTTGAGGCAACGGGGCTTTCCCTGTCGTGTTGCAACTGCTCCATGCCCACTGTGCTGGGGTCATTTGCAGTCCCGGGTCTGAGCAGTGGATTGTGACAGCACGTGGTGTCCACAGCACGCAGGGCATGCCGTGAACATTCCCAGTCTCATCCTGGGAGCTCTACCTACCTCTCTTCCCAAGAAGGCTGAAAGCCAAGTCCCTCAATGACAGATGATTAGGATGATTTGGGTTGGAAGGGACCTTAGAGGCCACCCACTTCCACGTGTCATGGACAGGGACACCTTCCACTAGACCAGGTTGCTCAAAGCCCTGTCCTACCTTGTTTTGAACACTTCCAGGGATGTGGCAACCTGTTCCTGCGCCTCACCAACCTTGCCATAAGTTGTGTGGATGCAATGCCCATCTTTGTCTGATGAAGCAACCAACAGGGGCAAAATTACATTACAACTTGATGTGTGGAAGTCTGGAGTCACTTATGTCACCTCAGTTAAAATCCCATTGATTTATGTGCAAATTCAGTAAGATTGTATTGGCTTTAAGACTGACAAAAACTGCCTGATAAGGATAACAGGGACGAAAGCCACACCCAGGGTGACTCCACTGCTGTCCTTAGACTCGTGGAGGGGAGGAATTCATCGTATATCAAACTCATCCTGAAATCCTCACCCCCACAGCACCATTTTTGATTTCCATCCACCATTCACCACTGTCACCCCACACAGCAGAGCCCATGAGCTGTGCGCTGACTGTCTCACCCCTCCTCCCCTCCTGCAGCCTCCCCTTACGGTTCTGGGTCAACATGATCAAGAACCCCCAGTTCGTCTTCGACATCCACAAAAACAGCATCACGGACGCCTGTCTCTCTGTGGTGGCTCAGACCTTCATGGACTCCTGTTCCACCTCGGAGCACCGGCTGGGCAAAGACTCGCCCTCCAACAAGCTGCTCTACGCCAAGGACATCCCCAGCTACAAGAACTGGGTGGAAAGGTGAGTTTTAGCCCTAGAAATAGGAATGACATAAGCAAATGATTCATGGTACCAGGAGGTATCATCACTACTGCTTTTGGTGCATGCCTCTGGGCTTTCTGTCTTTGGGTTTTGCTAAGCAGAAATCTCCGTGGTAGCCTTTTATTTCCACGTACCTTGCAGTGGAGATGGAATTTAATTAGAAGTGTGAAAGAAGGTGTTTGCCATCGTTGTTTCTCTCGAGGAGAAACTGTTGCAAACTGTAGAAGGAGGAACGAGGGGGAGGTGATGTGTTGGAGCCCTGTGAAGCACAGGGGCTTCTGAGTCTTTCCAGCAGCCCAGAAGTGGTTTGCTGCTCTCAGCATCGTTGTGACAGTCCCCACACTGCCTAGCTCCCAAGGGACATGCAATTATCCCCCAGTAACTTTCCTTGGAAGCTCTTCTATGCTTTGAATGAGATGCCAGAAAATTGACGGGCTGATGAGTGAAGCTCTGCAGATGTTTTCTGAGAGGTCAGCGGTCTTTCCAAGCATGCAAGACCTGTGGCTCTGCTCTTTAATCTGCTATGCTGAAGGGCAGTGTCTGGCAAAGCTGCTCCATGGGGAATACAACCAAAAAACCCTCCATTCCTGCAGTTTCTGTAGGGTTTGCCCCAGGACGAGCAACCAGCACCTCCTGCCCTCCATCCTGCTGGAGGAAGCCTTGCAGAGGCTCATCTGTGCTTTGTTTTCCAAGGCTTGCCTGGTGTTATGGACAGGTTTGGGAACTGCGCGGATGCAGAATGATTGCTACCATGTAAATACAAAGGCAGGTTTATCTTACAGATCATTCCTGTACAATGCATCCAGTTCTCAGCAATGATGATTTCTCTGGGGGACTTCATGGGCATGGCCCAAAATTGGTACCACGTCGTGCAGGTTGTATGAGACCTCTGCTGCTGTAGGCACCTCACCCCGTGCTATAAATCCCTCTGGTGGGGATGGTTTTCTCTCATTTTGTGAAAGGAGAGCGTGGATGATCAAAGAGCTCTGTCCCCCCTGGTTGGCACGAGGCAGCATTTTTACACAATTCTCCCACTGGCCTGTGATTTGTCCGGACAATTATTTTTAGATGTGGTTAAACACTTCAGCAAATGTCGTTTCTAGGCAACCTGTAAGGCTCTTACAAGCTACCTTGCTTAATTATGACCTACTTCTGGTACAGTGTCCAAGTTCCTTAGTATGTATCGAGGCTGATTGCTGGACTGACCTGAATAATGGGAGGAGTGTTTGGGATTCATTCAGAAATCAGGTTTGCACCAACAGTGACCCAAAGATGTCACGCTCTAGTGATGCTTTAACAACATTCTTTGTGGGTGCTCGTTCTCTGTGGACAAATACTTTGTTTTACAGATGAACCTGGTTGATTTTTATCCTTGGAGACAGTACATTTGAGTGACAAACTGAGGTAAATAAGCGGGATAGGGATATTATATTATATAGGGATATTATTATAAGGATATTATTATAGCGAGAAAGGGATATTTCCTTATGCATCACATGGGGTTTTTTTCCCCCCCTCTGGATAAACAAAAGGCTGCAGTTTCTATTTTGTTTTTCCAGTATGGATTTCACTTTGCAACTTTTTGGAGCCAAATCCTGGTGCCCAGTGGTCTTCAGCAATAGGTGCTGCATTTCCTTGGAAGTTTTCCCAAACGACTGGGTTTGCAAACGAGGTACATAACACCTCCCGCTGCTCATAAACAGCCCTGGATTTCTGGCCCCAGCATGCGCTGGGTTGTTATCTGCACTCGTGTCTGACAACTTGAACTGGAGCCCAAGGGGAGGCTGGGGGGTTTGGAATAGGGTTGCAGCTTCTTCCCTGCTTTTATTTCTGCGTGTCAGTTCCACTGACTCAAGGCAGTGGCACCTGGATGCCGTTGCAGATGAAAGAACTAAAAAAAAATAAATCTCAGGGATGAATAAAATATGATTTCAGTTGTACCCTGAGCTAATTAATTTTTTTTCTCCATTCTGCAATTGTACTTTGAGGGAGTTATTCCAAATCCAAAGGCTTCCAGTATTGGCTGGAGCTATTTCTGTAGTCAACATCAGCTGGAGATGGCATCCTTCAAGACCACTAGACTTCTTCAAAGGGTGAATCAGGAGATAAAGAGATTTTTTTCAGTCGGGAAGTTTAAGAAGGGGTTGAGTAAATCAGAAGAACCTGAAATCAAATGAACTTCTTTGATGAAGAAGAAACTCTAAGAGGGTAATTAGACATTGGTAAACTGTACCCAGCTCAAAGACACTTTGGAGTAAAGACACACTCCTGGCTTTTAAGGAGCTGTTGGAATGGAGCTGAGATGGGTCACTCCGAGCCATCCCTAAGGAAAACTGGTTTCTTGGTGTGAAATGTGCCTTGAGGACCCGCAAAACTCAGAGCAGGGAATGACCTTGACATAAGAAACAGGCATGGGTGAAAGCACCTTCCTCCAACCCTTCAAACACTGGTTTTCCACCTCTTTAAACTCTGAATGTATATTGAGAAGGGAACAGTTACAAATTACCAGTGGTCTAATTCCACCTAGGAGTCAACTGGAAATTTGATTCCAAATATTTCAATAGCAAGACTATCAGGAATCTTCCGTGGTTTTGTTTGTTTGTTTGGCTCACGTTTTAGGGCAGGTGAGTGGGATTTTCTCATGTTTTCATTTGCTCGTTTGTGTTGATTCAAGTGTTAGGTTGAGAATCAGGACGCATGACAACCACTAATTCAAAAATTTTAAGATTTAGCAATTTTTGCAATTCCATGTCTGCTTTGTGGAAAACTATATCAGGAATTAAAATCTTCCATGGCATTTTGAGAAGCTGGTTGTTTCAGTGCCCATTTCTATAACCATCCAAGAAAATGGATTTGCTAACAACAGCAACAGGACATTATTATGCCTCATTTAAGTCTGGTTGAAGCTGTCCCTGCTCATTGCAGGGGGATTAGATGACACTTAGAGGTCCCTTCCAACCCAACATTTCGTGATTCTATGATAGTCCTTTAGAACAGCATTGAAAGCAGAGGTTGACTCTGCCTGCTGAAACAATCCTGCTGAGAAATCCTGGCTGTTGGGGAAAAAACAAGTTCACTCTTCAGATTCTACACCCGGAGCTGAGGACACGTGGTTAAGAAGTGTCATGGTGCAGCCACATCTTGGGTTTCCTGCTGCAGGAGACGAGGCCTGGTGAGACAGGAGAATTAACCCAGGAAATGGGGACAGGCTGTTTGGCTTTTGTGGAAGGCATGAAGAGCCAGGCTGTAGTTTCTAAAACAAAGTGAAGGCTTTTCAATTATCATTATATGAGTCTCTTGGAAAAAAAAAAAAAAAGAAAAAAAAAAAGAAAGGAAAAGAATGGGAACGGTAGAGCAGAATCTCATCTGACTTCAGTTGGTAAAACTCCATAGGCTTTGCTGAATTTACATTAGAGCAGCTTCAGATCTGCATCTTTTCAAGTTTACTTCAAATGTCCCCTTTGAGCCTAGAAATCTGGAGAACTTGGGAGCATTTGATGCAATCCCCAAGCAATACAAAGGGGAGCCTGTTCTAATTGGGACTGTCTCATTTGCATTCAACACCACACTGAAAAGATGACAAAGGGCTGTGGCTGACCTTTCATTTCTCTCCATGCTGCCAAGCTTATGATAACACTTGTTTGAACTTCATTAACACCATTTAATTGCCTGCATCACAATCAATATGATGTTTCCCTACTGAAGCCTGGCATGGAGACAGGGATGTGGGAGACTGTAAAGGGGCAGAGCACAAAAAGCAGAAGCCAAAGAGTTTTTCCATTTCACACTGGTGCCCAAAATACCTGCAGTGCTGCAAGGAGAGGAACTGGTGCTTTTTTTCTTCTCATCCCTGCAGGGACTTGGTCTCCTTTTGGCTGCTTATTGTGCCTTGAAAACAGCCCCTCAAAGGAGAACTGAAAGTCAATGGAGATATTACAAGTCTTCTTAACAGCTTAAGAGTCATCCAATGAAGACCATGCTAAATAGACTTGCCGGGTTCAGGACTGAAAGAAGTTTGAAGTGATCTGATCTGTGGGATTCAGAGTTAGAACATCTGCATTTTATTGTGTTAACCTGAGTGCAAACACTGCCCGACCAGGCCGGGGGTACTCAGGTCCTGTGTCCATGGTCTCATCTACCTCTTTGTCCTTACACAGGCACTTAGTGACAGGAAAAGGGGGAACAGTTTTAAACTAAAAGGGAGAGATTTAGGCACAATATTAGGAAGAAATTCTTTAATCAGGGTGTCGAGAGGCCCTGGAACAAGTTTCCCAGGGAAGCTGTGGCTGCCCCATCCCTGGAAGTCTCCAAGGCCAGGTTAGACAGAGCTTGGAGCAACTTGGGATAGTGGAAGGTATCCCTGCCCATGGCAGGGGCTGGAATTGGATAGTCTTCAAGGTCCCTCCCCACCCAAACCATGCTTGATTCTGTGATTCCTGAAGCAACTATGATTTATTTATGTGCCATTATCCTTTGAGTGTCAGGCCTTAGGCTTGTTAGAAAATGCTTTGGGAGTGTGTTTGGAGCACACAAAGCAGAAAGTCTGTACCTGATCATGATCTCACCTGCACAGGGTGTCAGCTTGTGGTTTCAGGACTCTCTAGTCACTGGAAGGTCTCTCCCTATGTGCTGCTTGATGTCTGTTGGCCCCTTTGCAGCTAATTTCAGGGAAAAAAAGACAAATTGGACTAGTTTAATACAATAAAGGTTATAAGCTGCATGCACTCGAACACTGTAAGTTATTGAGGTTTTAAGCAGAAACTCCAAGGGCTTTTAAAAAAGAACATCACATGACAGGTGCAAATCCTGACTCTGCTTTAAAAAAAGAGCCTTCTGTGTCTCATCTCTCCACCAGAAAGAAGGCTCAAGCTATTGCATACCAAGGGTCAAGGCAGGGGGTGTTGTCAGTAGAGATAATAAAAAACAGTGCTGGAAGGATCCTCAGGAGGTCAACCCTGACCAGCTTCTGCCTCAGGGTAGGATCTGCTCTGTCTAAAGCCTTCCTGACAGATGCTTGTCTACCCCTTTCTTAAAGGCCTCCAACAACAGAACCTCTGCTGTCCTCAGGCAATCCATCCCTGTGCTTCCCTGTCCTTCCCATCACAGTGTTTTCCCTCATGGCCAGCCAAAATCTCCCTGGCTGTAATTAAAGGCCACTGTCATCCCCAGGGCAGGGGGTGCAGCTCCTTCCCTGCCTCTCCGGAGCAGCTTTTGGTGGATCTGAAGACTGTTCACTTTTTACCCATCTCCCCCAAACTCCTGATGTTTTCTCATTGCAGTGAGATGCTGTTCCTACACAGTGCAGTTTTCAGCAGGCGAGATGCAAACGTGTCTATGTGTCGATGGTGCAGCCCCACACATCCCCTGTGCTGGTGCTGGATGATTTTCCCCTCCCAGAGAAACTACCTGTGCACCAATTCACTCTTTGGCCATTCAATCAGTGCCATCCATCAATTCTCCGCCGTTTATTCTGAGATGAAAAGCAGCAGGAAAAATAAAATCATCGCCCTACCTGGGGTTTGAATGCACAGACAAAATCCTTCCCTCAATCTATTCAGGGCAAATCTCTGGAACAGCTGGCAGGTCTTCAGCTGGGTTTGGATGCCTTTTGCTTAGTTCTCATGTTCTTATTGCTAAAGTCCAATCAAAGTCCAACAGCCTGGCCTTAAAGGTCTCCCTGGAAAAGGGTCAGCCTGGGCTAACAGAGTCTTGTGACTGACTAAATGGTTTGGGTTGGAAGGGATCTTAAAGATCATCCAGTTCCACCCCATATCATGGGCCAGGATGCCTTCTGCTACATCAGGCTGCTCAGTGCTCCATCCAGCCTGGCCTTGGACACTTCCAGGGATGGAGCATCCACAGTTTCCCTGGGCAACCCCTTCCAGTGCCTCACCAGCAGCTCAGATGCTTCCCAGGAAACTAAAACTGCCCTTCTGCGTCGACACGAGAACTGACAGCGTGTCCATGCATCGCTTCACCTCATCCCACAAAAAAGCTGGCCAACCGGGTTGCTCCCAAGCTTTCCATCAGCCCTTCCCTGCTCCAGCAATCCCCCATATCCCTTTCACTCATCTCTTCCTCCTTCAGTGGTCTGGATCCAGCCGGCTATTGCATAACCCTAATTATGTTATTGCTGTAATTGCGTCTGCCGTCTGCAGCGCATGGATTCGTTACAAGCTTTTCATATGCTAAAATGATTATTAACGAGTGCAGTCCCAACCCAGCGACAAACAACAGCCATGACAAAAAGATCTTTTGGAAGGCAATTAGCTCCATGCTAAGCTGCCTAAACCATGGGCTGTGCTGGAAAATTTCAGGCTGGAGAGGAAGCACTGGCAACATGGCTTTTCTCATCTCTTTTGATGAGTTAATGAGTTCCTGAGTGGCAGCAGGCACAGTCATTCTGGTGCAACAGCTCCACTAAGGAGCTTTTCCAGGTTGGTGCTAAAGGGAAGAGCATTTACCCCTGGATGAACATAATGCAAGGTCCCCCCGGGTGGCTGTGATGTATTCCCAGGTCGCTGTTGTATCATTTTCTTTGGGAAAACAAAGCAAAACAAAACAACGACAACCCAGGGAAAGAGGAGGTTGTGGAAGGAACAATTACTATTTTTTTTATACTGGTTCATCCAAAATCCTTCTCCATACCTCAGTGGCAGTGGATGGTCTCATGGGCTCTCCATGGCTGGGGTAAGTTGTTGTGTCTCTGAGGTCACATCCCAAAGCCTAGTTATCCTCACATGCTCCATCTGAGCTGAGGATGTGCTGGAATGATGGATTTACCTCAATTCCTCATTGTTTTTATTGCTTCTGGAATCTAACAAACCAATTTCCTGTCACGTCAGAGGATGAACAGCATTGGGGTAAGAAGAGCTGCTGCTGTGATTCAGGGCAGACTCGAACACATAAGGCTGGATCTTTTGATTTGGTAGCTAAGGATCTTCTGGAAGCAGCAGGGAAAGGATCCACTGGAGGTAACCAAAACTGGAGGACAGAAGCAGCAGCAAATCTGCAGGACAAAGCTGGCAGGTGATGCACATCTGACCAAGTAGTCGCAGCCTTCTACTTCAGACTCTCGCTCTTGACCCTTTGGAAGCAGGTTAAGTTAAATTTGCTGCTTTGCCACCCTTCTGTCTCACTCTGAGGGGATCTGGCTTAGTCTTGTGGCTTGTTCCCAACCTCCTGCTGGCTAACGCAGCCTCTGGAGCTGTGGAAGGGCAGATCAATGACCTGTCCATGTCTCAGGAGAGATCTGAACCCTCTGCTGAAGGCTGTCCACAGGTGACAGAGCATCTCACTCCCCCAGGTGCTTCCTCACAGCCCAGCTCTGCTGTCAGCTGCAGGGGCGAAGGGAAGCAGTGCACAGACACACAGGCTGCAAATTCCAGCAGTGGAAACGTGGGGACCTCTGGGGTTTGGTGACAGCTTCGCAGTGGTTTTGGCATTAGGGGTATGCAAATGGCAGAGAGGCCCTAAGTACCTCTGAGGGTCCGGGCTCCAGCAGAAGGTAAAGAAAGACTCAGCGGGGATGTTGTCATCTCCCTGCTAGGCTGCTTTAATATACGCATTCATCATTTCTTTACAGAGTGCAATGATGGCTTCATTAGCAACTCTTCTGTATGAATAAGTCATTGGGCCATGGCAGAATTTGGATGGAAGGGCATTATGTCTTCTCCCTCAGATAGGTTTGGTTATTGGTACATGATTTTTTCCCCCATTTTTTTCTTCTTTTTCTTCTTTTTTTTTTTTTTTTTTTTGTTTTTTGGGTTTTTTTGGGTTTTTTTCTTTCTTTTTTTTTTT
>VWZG01008519.1:794679-824118 GCA_013396735.1 Grallaria varia
CCATTACCAAAAAAAAATTCAGCTACAGAAACCCAGGACAGTTTCCATGCCCAGAGCTGGTGCAACTCCTGCCCTGCTCTGGAGGGCTCCGTCACCCTGAAGAATGAGGCAGCTGCTGGGTTTCATGGGATTTGCAGCCCGTGGTACCAGTACAAGGCTTGTGGAAAGCAAACAGCTTTCTGCAAGTCTCTGCTCAATGAGGAGCATGAAAAGAAAGCAAGCAAGTGGATTTCAAAGAGGGAAGGGAGTTAAATGAAGCTCTGACAGTGCTGGCTTCAGACTGATACCATGAAGTATCTGTGTTGCCTAAAATGAGGACAAAAAAATTTGAGGCAATTTAATTTGAGGTAAAGCAGAGAAGAGTTCTTTACTGAAAAGTATATTGATGCGCTCACCGCATAGAGGTGATTCCTATTTTTATAACACCACTTAATTATCATAACTAAAGGTTACATCCAACCCAGGGATCATCCACCCTCGTACCACCCTGGTGCCACCCTTAGAATCTGCCTCGGGTCTGCTCCTTGTCACAACTTCCTAGATTTGAGTTGGGGGTCTCAGAACCCCTTTACTTCTTCACCGTCATCTTCTTCATGTCACATTCCCCTGGTTGGAGGTCTTCCAAACTTCATGGGTCTTCTATCTTGTTTTGACTACAATACATATTGGTATTCTAGTCCTGGTACATGAGTCCTAAATAAAATGTTCTAGTCGCTCTCTTACCCTTAGCTAAGACATTCAGGAATGCAGTACAGAGGTAGAAACTGCTGGTTGCTACTTCAAATATGATAAGCTATACAGCTACCTAAAATATACAAAAATATATACATGTATACAAATATATACAAATACATGAAGTCTTAAGGCATCATCTGGGTAGCTATAGATGAGCAGTATAGGTAGACTGATAGAGTGAGCACATCCAGCCATGGAAATAAGATATC
Organism: Grallaria varia; assembly: GCA_013396735.1. Taxonomy (NCBI): domain Eukaryota; kingdom Metazoa; phylum Chordata; class Aves; order Passeriformes; family Formicariidae; genus Grallaria; species Grallaria varia. The sequence goes on from VWZG01008519.1 coordinate 795,624, forward strand.
TCTGTCTGACTGCCCCCCTGGACATAGCAGAGGAACAGGGCTCACCTCACTCTGCCAGCACATCCCACCAGCAGCACAGTCAGTCACAGCAGTGTGTGACCTGTGCAGGTATCACCCATCAGATCCCTCCACTCATGGTGAGTAGCAGGAACTGATGTTGAAAAATTCTGTGTGCAAAGAAGTGCTTCGGGTTTCAGCTCTTCTGAGTTACTAGTGCATTTAGTGCATAAAACAAAAACACCTCTAAAGAAAAGTTATGAAGCCTTTTGTTTTTCAGGGCCCTTTCTAAACCTAAATTGTCTCACTAAAAACTTCCTTCCAGACAAAGTGGTTGCACTTAACACTTGCACAAGAGTAGTTTTAGGCTGTGCCTCTGCCAGGCATTGCATGAACAGAGAGAATGTCCTTGTAGAAATAACAGCTTCCAGATCTGGGAGACCAGACAGGACAAGGGAGAGGTGGGGAGGAAACTGAGGCACGAGGAGGTGAAATGAGTTGTCTGCAATCGCACAGCAGCTCAGAGCCAAAGAGGAGGTCTCCGCAGCCCGGCATCAATCCCAGTCAATCCAGTCACTAATTCTGCTGTGGGATACAGCATGGTTGGGAGAATCCATAGGGCAGGGCATGGTTGGTACCTGCACTATGACCGTGTAGTTAAACCTCATATGTAATTAATGCTGGAGCAGAGCTTCCTCTTGTCTTCTGTGCCAAGGTCGGAAAACAGCAAAACACCAACTATTCCCACAAAAACACCCTTCCAAGCATTAAATGAAGCTGCAATGACTTAGCACAGTGAAGCCAACAGTCTCCAGGCTGTGGTAAACCCCCGGTGTCAGCTGGAAGCTCAAAATATTTGCTTTCAGGGGCATCCCACAGCAGGGCTTGAGTCTGCTTAGTGGAGAATTTCCCTGTTGGTTTAATGAGAGCAGCAAGGGTAGGAGCCAGGAGAAAAGCCTCTGACATGCATGTGTCTGCAAGAGGACAGGGCATCACTCTGATGCTCACTGGGATGCTCTGGGGAGCTGAAGAGACCTTGGCCTAGTTCCTGTTGGCTGTGGTCACATGTGCATGACAGAGGCAGACCAGCTGTGCTGGAGGCACCGACCACTGCTCAGAGTTTCAGCCCCTGACATGCTTCTGTTCAACTCCCAAGTGGATGAAGCTGAATATTCCAGGCTAACAAGTTATTCACGAAGCAGGCAGGAGCCATCTTCCCATCAATAAGGTTGGAAAAACCCTCTAAGGTTATCGAGTCAGACCTTCAACCCAGCACTGCCAACCCCACCACTAAACCATGTCCCCTGAGTGCCACATCTTTTCACCAGGAGCACTGGTGTTTCTCTGTCCATGGGAAGTGATGGTCCTTTCCTACGCCTCGATCCTTCCCTCTTTCCAGCTCATCCACTGAGGAAATGGTTATTTGTCTCAGGTCTGTGACACCCCCAGTGTCAATAATATCCCTCAAGTGCCTCACGAAGCCCTGGCAGTTGAGAGGGCAGGGCAAAGCTCAGGGACAATCTTTGTCTCTCAGGGAAAAGCTGGGAACTCTTCTGTGGCTCAGCTTCCCAATCAATCCCAGATGTCAGCTAAGAAGGGCTATTTCCAGCAACCTGGAGAGCATCCAATTTGCCTTTATTATTCCCAGTTTCCCACTTTCTGTCACTTCACAGGTTCAGCTGCCTGCATCCTATTAAGCTGTTCCCCTTCACCAGTCCCTTTCCTGGAGGTTTTCCTGGTTCAGCAGGGTGTCATTCCAGCATCAGCTCTCTGGTGCCTGCCGGATACCACTTGTACAAGGGATCTTCCCTGTGTTCAGCCTCAGGTGCACCTCTCCAAGTTGGTGACAGTGGTGGGGACCATAACTCTGAGTCACCTGCCAGCTGCAGTGTCAAGGTGTTCCAGCACATTGCATGGTAAGAAAATGGTTCTGAGACCACACAGAATCACAGGATGGTTTGGGTTGGAAGGAGCCTTAAAGATCATCCAGTTCCAACCCCCTGTCATGGTCAGGGATACCTTCCAGTAGACCAGGTTGCAGAATCTCTGCAAAATCACCTCTTCTCCTGCTGGGGAATTACCTGTCTGGGGGTGTTTTCTTCTGTGGTCGTTGTCCTGCCTCCTTGCACAGTCACCAGTGAAAAATGGGACATTTCAGGACACAATTCATCTCATCCCAACCTCGAGGGCTAAAATAGATCAGCGAATGACAAAGGTCAAGGCTTGTTTCCTCTTGCTGAGCCCAGGGAGGAGCTTGCCCAGCTGCAGAGGGTTGTGCTCTGCGTTTCTAAAGCCAGGTGGGATGAATGCCACCAGTGGCTCCTATAGGACCTTTTCTGCTGTGATTGTTTTAGAAATCTCTTGATAGATGTATATCAGAGCCCTGAACTTTTCTGCGGTGTGCCATGTTCCTACAGCCAGGAAACATTTGGGAGAAAAGCAGGGATCGATTTGCTCTTTTCCCTTCAGCTAAGACATTCAGAGAAGAAAAGAAAAAAAAAATTGAAAGGAGAACAACGGTATTATTATTGTTATTGTTATTGTTATTATTTGCTCCTTTGAATTTCCTGCCTTCTCATAAATTTCTGATGGGAAACGTTCTCCCTGACCTTGTAACCAAACCCAAAACCAAACGCGATGCCAAGACTTCTCCACAGGCCAGCTGTCCTTCAGGGTGCCATATGGGATGCCGCTCTTGTTCCTACAACACAGGCGAGCAGGTCACCAGTTAGTCACGATCCACGACACACAAACATTTTGTGGGCAGGAACACGACAAGCAGATAACACCATCAGGCATCATGTTTTTCCTGGCTGCATCTGTGCTAGTAAATAAAAGGAGGCCAAGGTGGAGTATCAAGCACTGTGATGTTTAGCTGTTAGCACGCTCCCCACGAAATTTTGGACAGTGCCAGCTGAGCTTCTCCAAGAAAACATCCAGGCAGGACTTGGGAAGAGCATCTATCATGGATTTTTTTACCTTTATGGAAAAACAAGTGCATCCAGTCTGGCTCTCTCTCAGAGAAGAGCAACAAAGCTGGGGAAGGGACTGGAGCACAAGTGCTATGGGGAGAGGCTGAGGGAGCTGGGGGGGTTTAGTCTGCAGAAGAGGAGGCTCAGAGGTGACCTCCTCACTCTCCATAACTACCCGAAGGGAGGTTTCAGCCAGGTGGGGGTTGGTCTCTTCTCCCAGGCACTCAGCAATAGGACAAGGGGGCACGGGCTGCAGCTCTGCCAGGGGAAATTGAAGTTGGACATTAGAAAGAAATTCTTTCCAGAGAGAGTGCTCAGGCATTGGAATGGCCTGCCCAGAGAGGGGGTGGATTCACCGTCCCTGGAGGTTTTGAAACTGAGATTGGACGTGGCACTGGGTGCCATGATCTGGTAAATGGACTGGAGTTGGACCAAGGGTTGGACTTGATGATCTCGGAGGTCTTTTCCAACCCAATCAATTCTATGATTCTATGATCCTGTGATTCTCTATCCTATGAGTTCTAAGACACAGTGGCTTCATGGGGCCGAATACATAGACCTTGTCCAAAGAAAGGCATTTTGGGAAAAGATTTGGAGATGTTTGTAATAAAATATTGGAAAAGGTGTTGCTTTAGAAGTCCAGCCTGTTATGACTAGGAGAGTGTGATGCTTGTCTGTTTGGGGTTTGTATGTGGGGTTAAAGAATGAGCTCTAAGAAATGTTTTGAAGTTAGATTTAAATTTTTTTAACAGGCTTTGGGAGCAGAGAGATGATGCCAGAGGAAAATCTGTCCACTGCAGCACATGATACATCCCAGGACACGCCAGCTTTTTCTCTCAGACCCTACTGACTGGTGTCAAGATGGTCCTGCAAGTGATGTCCTGTCCAGTTGGATGAAACCTTTGCTGGAGAAGGACTAGAATTCCAAGACACAGACCCTGAGGTACCAACAGAACTTGTTCTTCTTTGCAATGTTCTGGGGCAGGTCCACAGGCATGGGAGTGGGCTGGATCTCATGCACCCGCACCAGGTGTAGTACAGACCTCCAGGCATCTTAGAACCCTTGTTGTCAATGGGGAGAGTCAAATGGAAAACCTCCAGGGTTCAAGAGAGCAGGGTCACCTTGGTGTCCATGCCATGGCTCTGGTCCTGTGCTCTGTCCTCGTGAAGGATGACAGTGACAGAAAGAAGGCTGCAGGCGCCGACCCGACCACAGTCCCTGGGTCTGTTCTGTGCTTTCACAGTGCCCCAGCCAAACCAGAACTCTCTCGCCAGGGAAACTGCCTCGTAAAACTGCCCTGCTTCCCATTAGCAAAGTCAGCCTGATTAACTCCCCAGCAGGGGCAAGAGGCAACACCGAACTCCATCGCAGCCACCACATCAGAGACCTCCGGTGAATTAGATCCAGAAGAGGCAGCTGCGAGTTATGGGGCTGGAATTCCATCAAGGGCTTCTGGGGAGGTCATAAACCACCAAACAGACCTCACAACCTCCCCCTCCCTCCCTTCCTATCCACCATCCACAAACAGAATTACAGCCCCATAATTCAAGGGGGGTCTGTTTGTCTGCAGAAGGACAAACGGGAGGAGCCATCTGGGGGCGTGTCAGGCTATGAATCCGTTCTTTTTCCTGCCATTCTTCCCTCTTCACAGGACAGGGCTTGCAGGCTTCACCCAGGTCTCTTCGCTTTCCCCACCCATCCTATCTCCTTCCTTTCATCTCCTTTCTCCTTCCTTTCCTGCTTAATAGAGACATAAAAGCAGTGGGTGTCTGACAGACCAACCCACCAGTCAACACTTGACCCTGGAGAGTGAGAGCAACACTCAGTCTTCTTCTCACTGCCTTTTATCCACAAACCATTCCCTATTAAAAGCCATATTGCAGTGTCTCACCCACATTAAACCTCCCCAATGAAAGGCATGCCCTGGCTCTTTTCAAGCTGGGCCAAACAAGGTATTTTTCCCTTAATTGCATTCTTTGATGGTTTAGGGGGCAAAGGGAGGGTTGGGGACACCCCTTTATATTTTTGCTGGCGCTTCCATGCAGGCATTCAGCCTGCAAGACAGAATGCCAGTCTGGAACATTTCGACATTAAAAGTTAAATAAAACTAAGTGATTGTGTTTGTGGGCCTTTTGGGAGCTTCCTGGACTTCAGAGGTGGTCCACGTTTCCCAAAGATTCTCTTCAATGGATGAAAACCAACCACACTTGGAAGGTAAAGCTGGCAGGCATCAAAAAGTACCCTCAGCACAAGTTCACCAAGAGGAAAGTAAATCTGAGTCAAAGGTTGGATCTTCTAGAAAGGAAGGATTTGTTAGGGTCAGGCTCAAAGCTGGGACCAGAAGATGCTGGTCCAAAGCTTGGGTGATGTGTTAGATCACCTGTCGGACAAACCAGCTGGTCAGTCTGCATAAATAAAATACAACTGGGCTTGAGCACTTTATGTTATACCAACACTCCCTTTTCCCCTTTCACCAGAACTTTTACAACCTGCTGGATTTAGGAATTTGGTGTGATGGATCAAGGGGCCCAGCTTGGAAGTGCTGGATAACCCTGCATGAGAAATGACAGGGCACTGTTTCTCAGTGACTCTTTCTCTGTCATTTTTGTGACCCTTCAAATATTTTAGGATGTAAATGACTAAAAACTCCCTTTAAGTCAATAGGGAGTTGTACCAGTGTCAAACCACACCAAAATTGGCAGCATACTGGTCATGTTTATTTAAGCTTAGATGCTAAAGTGGGTTCAAAGCTGAAAGACCGAAGGATTTGTGGAGCTCTAACTTCTGGCAGCAGCTCCAGAACCCTCGGAATGTTTTTTTTCCTGACAAGTGGTGCAAATTTTCAGGGTATCTTGGGCTGAAAACAGCACACTGGGAAGGTTTTATCACCAGTCAAAAACACATGTAGGGTCATATGTGGGCTTTATGTCACTGACATAGCTCTGAGGTTCAGAGATTTCTCATGGAAAAACAAGATATTGATCAGTGCAATGGGAATGGTGTTTCTCCTGGGCTCCATGAGAAGGAGGGTTTTCCACAACTGGTAAAGATCCCTTCTGATTATTTGCTTTCAAATACCCTCCTAGGCATTTTTTCTCCTAGACTGGCCAGCCAGGAGGGCAAGGTTTGTCTCTGCTTTCTTAGTCAGGTGTAATCCTTGAGGACCGGATTTTTTGAAAGGGGTTTTTTGGGTTGGTTGGGTTTGGGTTTGGTTTCTGTCCATCTTTGAAAGTTGCCTCATGTGACCAACTCCAGTCTCCTCCTGCTCCTCACCTGAGGCTCCGAAGTTTTTCCAAGCTGCCCCATGGAGACAACTGTAGTAATGGTCAACTGTGCAGGGCTCTGCTGCAACCACGTTCCCAAAAAAAACATCCTAAAATTTAGGGAAAAAGAGGATGGAAATACAGTCAGAGAAAGAAAGGGATTGGACAAATGAGAGCCATATAGTAAACCCTGAAAAGTTATGAGGCAAAACACCTAGAAAAAAAAAAAAAAGGATTAAAAATATTCCAGTGTTTTTAAAAAAGGCAGTTCATAATAAACCAGCAAGTGTCTCAGTGAATCCCAGCAGAAAACCACTTTGCAGACTGGATTATGCCCTTTGATAAGCATTGGGGTGTTTCATATATACGTCCAAATTCTTTAATTACTAAGATTACCCCATGTAATATTTGATAGCTCTGCCCCTTTGGGAAGCTGATTGTAAGGGGAAGCAAAAATCATAGTTCCAGATTTCTAGCTTGGGGAATTGCCTCAGAGTTGGGCTTTTTTTTGCCTTGTTATTTCTTACCCCCTTTGGAAATCTTTCCTTTTTCTTCCTTAGGACAGAATTTCAATTAGCCGAAGGATAATGCTATCGGGAGGCACGGAATATCCTTGGAGATAAATCTAGCTGGGAGTTGTCAATGGAATATCTGAAACAGCCTGACAGCAGAGGTCCTGTAAAGCTTAGATTACTCTTTAAAGAAAAAAAAAATAATCAGTTTGCCTTTCAGAGAAGGAATGAAAGGGGAGGGAAGGAGGTTGTTTATTGAATTGCTGTGTTCAACTGCAAAAGAAGGTGATAAAAGAAAAGAGGCAGCATATTAAGGACACCCAAACTGCTGGATATGACCAAAAAATGTCGTGATAAAACTCCAGGTACATCCAACAACCACCTTTAAGCCTGGTGGATGTTTTCATCAGGCAACTGAAAGAGTTTCTTGTTGAATCCTCCCTTGTGAGGGGGATGAAAGGGTTGAAAGAGACCCGTGAAAGCCACAGGAACCCACGAGGAGTAGAGGACAGTGAGAGGGGTTCTAGAGCAGCCCTGACACACAGGAGTGTTCATTTGGTCTTTTCCCATTCTTAAAAACCAAGAGTTTCAAGGGAAGAGTTTCAACCTTCCCTCTTTTAGCAGCAGGCCCTGCTGATGCTTCACCTGTGAAGGATCATAGAATCAGAGAATCATAGAATTGATTGGGTTGGAAAAGACCTCCCAGATCATCAAGTCCAACCCTTGGTCCAACTCCAGTCCGTTTACCAGATCATGGCACTCAGTGCCACGTCCAATCTCAGTTTAAAAACCTCCAGGGACGGTGAATCCACCCCCTCTCTGGGCAGGCCATTCCAATGCCTCATCACTCTCTCTGTGAAGAATTTCTTTCTAATATCCAACTTAAATGTCCCCTGGCAGAGCTGCAGCCCGTGCCCCCTTGTCCTATTGCTGAGTGCCTGGGAGAAGAGACCAAGCCCCACCTGGCTATAACCTCCCTTCAGGGAGTTCTAGAGAGTGAGGAGGTCACCTCTGAGCCTCCTCTTCTCCAGACTAAACCCCCCCAGCTCCCTCAGCCTCTCCCCATAGCACTTGTGTTCCAGTCCCTTCCCCAGCCTTGTTGCTCTCCTCTGGATGTCAGGAGCACCAACCCATCCATGCTGACGGAAGGTATCTGGATAGAGGACGGCATGTTTTAGAATGTGGAGGGGCTTTCAGGTTCCACCTGATGCTGGTGGGCTCTCTGATGTGTTGCACAGCTCCTGATTTCAGCCTTCCTGGCTTGTGAGAGGTTTGGGATTGCTCAGCCAAGAGAAGGAAAAGCTCCCGGGAGACCCAATAGAACCTTCCAGTACCTGAAGGGGCTGCAAGAGAGCTGGAGAGGGAACCTTTACAAGGGCAGGGGGATGAGGAGAAATGCCTTTAAACTGACAGAGAGCAGGTTTCCATTAGATATTAAGAAGAATTCTTGGCTGTGAGGATGGGCAGGCCCTGGCACAGGTTGCCCAGGGAAGCTGTGCCTGCTCCATCCCTGGAAGTGTCCAAGGCAATGCTGGATGGGGCTTGGAGCAACCAGGGCTGGTGTAAGGTGTCCCTGCCCTGCAGGGGGTTGCAATGAGATGATCTTTAAGGTCTCTTTCAACCCAAATTATTCCATAATTCTATGATTCACTCAATGTCCTGTGAGCAGGCACAGCTCTGCCTTCACCTTCACTCTGCTGACCTTGCCCATTCACGCGGAGAGTTTATCCAGCTTAGACCACCAGGCACTGACTGCTGTTTGAAGCGGGGGCTGGAGAAGATCTTGAAGGCTTTCAGAGATAAGACACACGTGGCCCATATTTCGCAGGGCCCCTTTATCTGCTCACATCTGGTTGTCTTCAGCACGATCTGTTTGCTGCAGCACAACAGCGGCCCTGGCAGTGCTGGGGTTAGGGAGATGCTGAGAAGGCCCCTGATAATCTATTCCAGAGGCTCAAAGAAGCTGTGAAGTCTCCGTGGTTATGATTTCAGATCAGCTGGGGATCTGAATGAGTATCTGATCAAAGTAAAGGATGTCATCACCCAGCCGTAGAGTCTCTGAATGGTTTGGGTTGGAAGGGACCTTAAAGATCACCTAATTGCAACTCTTATGCCATGGGAAGGGACACTTGGAAGCAGGAAGCAAATATTTTAGGAGAAAGGGTTGAAATCACTGGTGAAACCACTGCAGACCTTGACTTCAATGGGCACTTTCCATGGCACACTCTCAGAACTCGTCAGCAGGCAGAACTCGAGGTCTGGGCTCCAGCTCTGCAGGGCACTGTGCACAGTCTATTCCCCACCAAGGTTTTCACTTCCAGCATTTGCAATTTTAATCTAGATAAAAGTAATTAAGAAAAAAAAAACCCACTTATTTTTAAAGTATGGGCTGATAGTAAGATATCCTACATTGCCAGTTTATGACAGATTGGGACTTTTAAATCACATTTCCTCAGTCGTTGTTGCAAATGAATGGGAATTTTCACATCTAAAAAATTGTTCCAGTGTTCAAATCCTTTTCTATTTTTTGTATTAATCAACTTTCTCGGGAGTGATTCTGCACCAATTCGAACATTTGCACTATTGCCAATATCTCCTTGAAATACCCGCAGGATAAATACCTGCAACAGAAAAGGATGCACAGCTCCAGAGACCTGGACAGAACCTTTCAGTGTTTGAAATCAGCAAAGAGAAAAGAGAAAACAAAAACTCTATCCACTTGGGAGGCAGAAACAAGAATCACAATTAAAATATCCAGGACAAACCATCGTCAATTTTCACAGCAATTCAGAGCCTAAAAATCCTGTTCACAGAAGCACTGGAAAGCACGTGACTAACACAGATTTGATGAGGAATGTGACATCATTCAGAGAAAGAATGACAAATGCACAGTGTGTGGGATGAGTTACATTTCCAAAGTCATCTGCCTGGTCCCAGAATTCCAGCCTGCACAGGGCCAGGAACAGTTTTTGGAGGGTGAACTCTTTCCTGAGACTTTTCTCAGGGTTAGATCCTGGGTTCTTTAAGAACAGCAGATATTTCCTTGTGGTGGGATGGGAATCCCTCCACATCTTCATCTCAGAGGAGTGAGGACGAAGTGTAACTAAAAATAGTGGCATCAAAGGAAAGGAAACCGTTGTCTTCCAGCCCCCAGAAAGTGTTCTAGTCTGGAGAGATGTTGTCAGCAGGGAAAGATTGAAAACAGGGGAGGTTTTGGAGTTATCCATAGGCCTGCTGAGCATGTTATTGGGATCTGTGGGTTGGCTTAAGCCCAGCATTAACCCTTCAAGAGCTGAAAAGAGAGCTCAGCTCAGCCAGCATTGTTCCCTTCTCCTGCTGGTGACTTCCTCTTGCTGAGGAAAAAAGCCCCATTCTGCCCTTTCTCAGCGACACGAAGAGATGAAAAAAACCCAAAAGTCTTTCTGAAAGTGTGAGGCCAGCAAGTGTTAGTGAAGCAAAATTTCCTTCCCCAGTCACAACATGATCCTGGGAAGGAATTCCTGTTGTCTGCCTTTATCCACACGTCCTATTGCTTCCTAGTGACCACTCTGGAAATGCCTTCTGGGAATCTGGGTGTCACCTGCAGTACCTGCATTGCAGAACCAAAATACCCCAGCTTTGCTCCTTCCCTGGCTGCCACGAGCTCAGCAACACATGGAAGCACCTCTCAAACTCCATTTATTTCAGGGACAGGTGACCTGGATGGATTACTTTGCCCGGAGACACCAGCAAATAGTTTGGGGTATAGGACAAAGGAACTGAGAGAGGACTTTAAACCTCAGATACCACCTCGAGACTTCACCATGGACTCCAAACTTGCCAGCCATCAACATCATAAAGACACCGTGTGCAGCAGCCTCTGGAGCAAAGTCATTCCCAGTCCTCCAGCCTCTGGAGGAAAGTCATTCCCAGTCCTCCGAGGCCAACTTCCATGGAGACAATGTCCCTGGTTCACCCAGAGCAGAGGTGACCTGCTGATGGAAGGCAGAGCGAGTCCACAGGCACCCAAATCAACAAACTGCCCGCGGGTCGTGTCTTCAGGAAGGAAAGAGAAGGTTTGCAGCTGTTCCACCTGCCCAAGGGGGAAATTATGCAAGTTTCGGAAGCATCAAGTCAAGATCAAAGGGAAGAAAATTAGGAAAAGAGAGAATAATGGAGAAGTGGGAATAGTTTATGCTGGGGTAGTGCTCCAGGGCTTACTCTTTCTTGTTGCTAAAGCTTTCAAGTCCACAGCAGGCAGTTCTTCTCCTCTTCCCTGTCTTATAAACTGAAACCTTCTCTCTCCCCTGGCTCCTACACTTGGGGTGCTGGAAGAGAATGAAAAATATCCCTCCTTAGCTGGGCTGGGCTGGGCCTGGCTGTCCCCAGCACCTCGGAGCCAGGTAGAGCAGGTGTCCTGCCTTCTCCCTGTTCCCAGATGTGCCTGAGCCACATCAGTTTTACACTCGCCATCAGCAAGGGAATAAGGGGAAAGTCTTTCTTCTTATCACACAGCCCATTGCTTCAGTGCTTTTTTTGGTCCTTGCTTGGGCTCGGAGGAACCTGCACAGCTTTTTACACATCCTCCACCTGCAGATGACTTTGATGATGCTCCAAAGTGCCCTGAGATCACAGGCAAACCTGTCCTGGCTCTGAGGTCTCTCCGTGTGCCTGCACCCTGCCAGCTGCCTGTAGCACACAAGCACAGGATGCTTAATCTTGGAATGGTGTAAAATTGTCCTTTCTCCATCCCCTGAAGGCCATTTTGACCTTCCCAGGGCCCATCTCAACCCAGCAGAGAAGGGACATGGTGCACACCCAGCTTATACTATCCCTCACTCTGGTGGGTTTCTCTGGATCAGATTTTCCGCTTTGCTCTTTCTGCCAGCTGAGGCATTTGACAACCTTACCCTACTAAAAACTGAAATATAGTGTGTTCTTGGTCTCTCAGTGGATCCTGAGAGCAGAGGGTCTGTTACTGCCTGTCCCACGCTGGACAAGGACTTCGTAGAGCCCTGAAACTCTGCTCTTAGCCCACAGGATTAGAAAAGGGTGACCATTGCTAAATCCCTTCCAAATAAACAAGATCTGAGCGCTTTGACACCCCAGTTCCTTCCTCCCAAAAACAAGAAGCCATGACATTAATTCCTCATCAGGGATCAGCTGCATTTACGAGGGTAAAATTGACAACAGCCCCACACAGGGCTCGTAAAGGTGACATGGGATGCATAAGTTGACATGGGATATGGGTGACACAGAAACCCCTGACTCTCTGCAACCACACCTGGAGGCTGAGCAGGTAATTCAGGGTGTTAGAAATGGTTTAGCAAGTGAAATCCAAGCGTTCTCCCTTTCTCCCTCTTCCACGGATGGATTTACAATGAGAAACAAGATGCAAAAGGAGAAGGCAAATCCAGTTCACAGCACTCGGCCCCACATACACCTTGAAACAGATGGGGCTGAGCAGCACCTTTTGGAAGCAGAGCAAATGACAAAGCACGCCAGGAGGGATATGGAACATTCAATTTTGTAACAAAAAGTTCTGATTCAGACTCTGCCAGGTCCTCCCTTTTTGTTCCCACCAGCTTTGCTCTCTGCCCAGGGAATGTGCAGCGAAACATGGCCCGTTCTTTCCACTGCAGAGGTTTGTCTACTGGAAAAACTACTCGTACCCAGGGATCTGTCCCAGATCACTGCTCACAACCCAGAAAAATTGCCAGGGGTGGGTGACAGCCCAGAGGAGCCCCATGGGGACAACCAAGATGACAGCAGGAATATTGGAGAGATTATGTTTGGCTCCTCAAGGAGTCAAGTCTTCTTTACCTTGGTAAAAAGAAAAAAAAAAAAGAAAAAAAAAATCTGTTTATTTTCCAGATGGAAAAAAGGAGATGAAGCAATTTGGAGCAACACATAGTCAGGGTTTGCTAATAAATTGCTGAAGAATTTTGCCTGCAGAATGGTCATACACTTTTTAGGTGGATCCACAGCGTTAGAAAGGTCACCCCACCAGCCCAGCACTCCTCAGCAATCAAGAGAGACACGTCCCTCGAGGAGCCCAGACTCAGCTGTGGGGCAGGTGGAAGCAAACAGGCCCCTAATTACTGATTGCCTGAAAGGCATTCATTAGCTCTTGGGAGCATCAGCCTGCAGCAGCAGAGCTCGTGGGCTTGGTGTCCTCCAGCTGAGTGGAGCTGAGTGGAACAAAGGTGGGATCACAGCTCGGGTGATGATGGGGTGACATGGGGTTTGCACTGCCCGGGCAGACACGACTTCTTGGGTGCCACAAACTGGGTGTTTTGGGTGTCAGTGTCAGAGTCAAACTCGCTGCAAGGCTTTGAGGTTTTAGGACCCAGAGTGCTTTCCCTTTGCTGGTCACCTGGGAGCATCTCTCTCCCACCTCCATTAGTGCTCCTGGTCCTCCCTCAGCAGGGGAGCTGCAAAGGGCTCTGCTGGATTCCTGGCCATTAACTTGGTTGTTGTACACCACAAGCAGCCTACAGAGCTCATTCCCTGCATCATCTTGGATGCCTGGAGGTGCTGAATTACACGGTATTTTCGGTAACTAAGAGGACTCCAACAGCCAAATTTCACAATTTGATAAACTCTGACAATTTTACAAGGCATTTTCTTTACCTCTGAGTGATTTCTCCCCATATTTCATTCAGAATTGTAACATAGATGTAGTTTCTCCATGCCCTGCTTTCAGAACCGAGTGGATTTTGCACAGCTTTCAAGAACTTCCAGCACAGCAAACTGTTTTGATCCTTTATCGTGCTTTTAAATTGGGCACAAATGTTTCATGTGCTTTCAAATTTATAGCACATCATGGGCCTCAGTTTTATAACTCACAGGGCTTAAACCTGAATAAAATTGATAGGATTACACAAATCAAGTGGGTGCTGAAATATTTGGGCAGTAATTTATAAGAGTTGACAAAATCAAAATTTCTGGTGTTGGAGTGGCATGAGTAATATTTTAAGGGAGTAGCAGCTGTTTGGTGCCTAGAGAAACGCATGAAAACACAGCATATTAAGGGCTAATCTCACATATAGTTTGGAAAAGGAAAAATCTGGGAGAGCAAGAGTTGGAAAAATAACACGAGGCAGCTTTCTTGCTGGTGTCAGGATTAATTACACCTTCCTACGGTTTCACAAAAGAACGAGGAGGTACAAGAGGTGTCTCTGCTGCTCATACGGTGTCTGAGTCAGGAACCATCCCAGTGCTGGTTCTGATTAGGACCTGTAAGTGCTGTTATTATCATTAATAACAATCAGGCTCATTGAAACAGAGGTGTAATGAGGCTGATGTTGCCCTGCAGTTGCTTGTAGAGTGTCACATGAAAGAGAGAGGAGAGAGACTTTTTACAAGGGCATGTAGTGATAGGACAAGGAGGAACAGCTTCAAACTGAATGAGAGTTAGTTTAGATTAGAGATTAGGAAGAAATACTTCTCTGTGAGGCTGGTGAGCACCTGGCACAGGCTGCCCAGAGAAGCTGTGGCTGCCCCTGGATCCCTGGAAGTGTTCAAGGCCAGGTTGGATGGGGCTTGGAGCAACATGGTCTACTAGAAGGTGTCCCTGCCCATGGCAAGGGGATGGAATTAAAAGATCTTTCAGGTTCCTTCCAACCCAAACCATTCTAGGATTCTATGAAAAATGGTTCACAGAGATGGAAACATCTCACCATGAGGAATCATCACATCTCACCACGAGGACTTCGCCATCATCTGTTTAAAGACATGAAGAAACACAGGGTTTTCCCAGCCATCTTTAAGCAAGTTAATGTAGCACCAGGAACTTTCAGACTTGTGTTTTTGTGTTTGCTAAGATCACTTCCAGGTCCTGGCACCCCAAACTGTCCCCAGTATGTGTGTGCTAGATGAGTCCCAGTGTTTTCATAAATGAAGAATCCAAGGGTTGTTCACTCGGGAGAGCTCTTACACCCAGAATTCCCCCAGATTTTGCTTCTTCCACCACAGGGTCCTAAACTATCCCCATAGCTCTTGATCCAACAAAAATCAAACATACATTTGAATATGATGTGCCAGGCACTTTGAACTGCAAAAAAAACAGAGTAAAAAATAATAATTTAGGCCACAGAGTGATACAGCCAAGTGCTAAGCCAGCTCATGACCTGGAAAGGGACTCCCCAAAATACGTGGGCATGACCATTCTGCACCATGGCCACCACTCCCTGGGGCAAATACCTTCAGCACTGCAAATGCAGCTGTTATGTATTTGGGAGTCTGGCTTAGCAAGATCTTGACAACTTGCAGCAATTGGCTTGTGTGTCTCTGTGATACTCACCTGCCTACATGTCCCTCCTGTGAGGCTGGGACAGGGTCACACCCATCGTTGTCTGATATGGCATCAATAAGCGACATTGATATCTCACTATCTTCTCTCCTTGCAGTTGCTATCCCTGACATCCCCCTGGCTCCTTTTCAACCCAGCACCTCCAGGAGCTTTTCCTCCTGCCACCCACATGCCCTGCACCTCCAGCATCCCCCTGTAGGTCCATTCTCCAGCCAACCATCCTCTGGGTACCATTCCTGGATGTCCTTCCCCCAGCTCCACGGCGTGTTGTTCCTGGTGTCCACGGGTGGCCGGGTAGAGATGTTGCACACCCGTGCGGTGATGGAGTTCCCTCCTTCCCCCACGGACACTTCATGCACTATTTATTCCTCCTCTACCTTCAACCCCCAGAGGAATTTACCGTGAGTCAGTGGCTGGGAACGAGCTCTGGGGCCTGCCATCATCCATCACGGTGGCAGACAGGCTGGGGAAGGGTTTTCATGGCACAGTGCCAGGGCTAATGGCCCGAGACGCCGCTCGCTCTCGCTCCGAGCGGGCACAGATGCTCCGTGCAGTTCCCTCTGCCCCTGTGAAGGAAGGAGGGAGGTTGTTCGAGGCAGCAGGGAGGCTTTTAATGGTGGAGTTTGGTCACCGAACTGCCCACAGCTCTTCAGCTGCCTCAAAGTCAAGATTCAATGGCTTTGAAGTCCAAAGGAGGGCAACAGAGGTGGTGAAAGGGCCTTGAGAGGAAGCCACATGAGGAGCAGCTGGAGAAGGTGGGGAGACCTCGTTGCAGTTACAACTTCATGGGGAGGGAAGAGGAGGGGCAGGCATTGATCTCTGCTCTGCGAGAACCAGGGACAGGACCCCAGGGAACAGCCCGGAGGTGTGTCAGGGCAGGCTTAGGTTGGATATCAGGAAAAGATTCTTCCCCCAGAGGGTGGCTGGGCACTGAACAGGCTCCCCAGGGCAGTGGGCACGGCACTAAGCTTGACAGAGCTCAAGGAGCATTTGGATGATCCTCTCAGGCACTGGGTATGACTCTTGGGGATGGGTCTGTGCAGGGCTAAGGGTTGGATTTGATGGTCCTTGTGGGTCTCTTCCAACTCTGCATATTTTGGGATTCTGTGATTCTGTGAAATCCCTCCCGTGTGCCCCGTGAGAGCTCTGGTTTGTGGTCATGTTCCCTTCCAGAGTCCAGGTCTTCTCGTGGATGACCATGTCCCCTCCAGCGTGGGATAGCCACAACTCTGCTCTGATTCATCAAAGGAGATGGAGTAAGCATGGCATAAAAGATTGGAATAAAACCGCTTAGACCTTCCTCTAGATCTGGAAACATCTCCTCTCTGAGGGCAGATGTCACTGTTCCAACTTCCATTGAACATCCCCTAAGAATTCTCACTGGTTCTGGATATCTATTCACCTCTGAAGGCAGTAGGAAATACGAATGGGACACTTCCTGGCTGTATCTGGTCTTTGTTTTCTGTAGCTTTGTCTTCACAGTTGAACAAGAGCCAGAAACAGTTTGTTTTCTTCCCTGTTTTATTTCCTTTTCCACAGCCTTCAGAGAAATACTGTCATACGACATTTATTTCTTAAATGGCCCATCTTGCAGAGGGAGAAATGATCTTGTCAAAACTGAATGAAAGCCCATTTTCACCATGAATCTGTGAGGTAACAAAAATGTGAGGGAACTGTGAAATGCCACAGCACCAGAATGTGCTGCCTTCAGTCTATTCCTGCACTCAACTGGATGACTCTGCCCTCCATCATCTCAGCACCTGGGAGTTTATATAATCATCATTACTGCCACTTACCCTGCCATGTTCACAGATGTATTTGCTGCTCCTCGCTTGCACAGTTGGATTGATTATTCCTGATGTGGGGCTGGGATTGATCCCTTCCAATTGCGTCCTGTTCAAGGGGCTCAAACAGGAAAAGTCTTTAAGAATTGACTAAATCTTATTAGGGTGAGGTGAAACCACAGAGATTATCTTGCCCTTCCAAGCAGCACATCTGTACTAAAACCAAATTGTTGTGGTCCACTATAAAAATTACCTGCCTGGGATGGTTCTGAAGGAGATGTTCCACCTCGTGGAGCCATCACTGACACTGTCCAGCTGCCATTCCATAGAAGGGCCCATGAAACAACCACCTATTTCACCTGCCACAAGCCAAAGAAGACTTCAGTACTTTCAGGTGACATTTAAACCCCATAAAACCTGTAAATCCTTCTATGGAGACAGCTCACAAAGTTCTCAGCCCATGGAAGTGTTCAAAAAACAAGTGGACATGGCATTCTGCACTACGGTTTAATGGACATGGTGGGGTTTTGGTCAAAGGTTGGACATGATGACCTTGAAGGTCTTTTCCAGCCTTAATGTTCCTAGGATTCTGTGCAGCCAATGTGCCAGTAGGACCCAGTTCATTCCTCTTTGTTTTCCTTTACTGATGTTGGAGCAGCAGCTGTGACCTTGGAGGAGATAGACATTCACCATCCGAGTACTCTGTGAGCAGAAGACTTTTGCTTCCCTGAAGGCAGAGGCAGCCTCTCCCTGCCCCATGATGGCCATTGAAGACACATCAAGAGGTTGGAAATGCTTCCCCCTGAACACTAATGTGCTGATCCAGCCATGGGAGGGTTTGTAGTTGCTGTAACTGCTTTTTATTTTCACCTTTTTCTAGCCAGATCCTTTATCATGTGTCACATCCCCACCTACATCCCCCTTTTCTGACCCCAAAGGTCAAAGGAGCCCCAAGAGCTGTGACGGTTGAGTTGTTCAAACAAAATCAACCTTCATCCCAGCTGCAAATTCTTTTTGCATCCACTTCCAGGCTCACTCATTCTTCTCAAAACTGGAATCAAGGGGTAAAAAAAAATAAAATAAAAAAAAAGAAACAACCAAGAGACAAGTTAGCAACATTTAAAAGCAATCTAAGCAGAGAGCAACTTTTCAATGAAGCCATTTAAGGCCAGAGCCTCCCAGCTGTCTGGGTGTCCCCACTGAGCCCCCAGAGCTCAGGACAGCCCTGTCACTGACTGCAGGCTGCCAGGGAAGATGCATTAACCAGGAACAGCCAGGGTATGATTAATCTGTTCCTCCTCATTCTGATGCTGCTGCAGTTGCAACAGATGTTCAAGAGCCTCCTGGCAGTGACAGATCCCTGCGTGGTCCTGACTCCTTACAGGCAAGTAATGACAAGAGCCACAGATTCCCAGGGCTGTGTCATTAGGATTTTATGAGGTTTTTCCTCCCCCTCCCCCACCCCCTCTGGAAAGTTCTGAGTATTTTCTGGAAAGTTTCTTTATGAGATATGATGTGTTTGGATCCATTCTATCCCACAGTTCACAGGGGTAGATCAGAGAGCAGGGAAAAACATCCTCCTGCCTGAGCATCCCAACCTGGAGTTTCCCGGTGGAGGAGGAAGGTGACATCAGAACAGCAGGACCTGTGGCTGGTGTACAAAATGGGTCAGGGAAGCATGTTTCACATGATGTGACAGCTACACAAGGCTGGGAGCCAAGGATCTGTGTTCCACCACCAGCCGGAGTTTTCTTTTTGGGTAGAACACGGTCAGTCCGGACCCTGACAGCGAGCAGGGAGCTTTGCTTTCCTCACACTGCCCTTCTTGACATCAGAACTCAGCTGAGTGCCAGCAGCAGGTCGGAGCCTGCACCCACTGGTGGGATGCTTTGGAACGCCATGGACCAATCATGAGGTGAAAGACGCCATTCCTTGGGAGAAGGGGCATCGACCAGGGCTGCAGGTTGAGTAAATCTGAGACACAGAGTCATAGAATCACAGAATGGTTTGGGTTGCAAGGGAGCTTCAAGACCATCTCATTCCAACCCCCTGCCCTGGGCAGGGATGTCACTCACTAAATCAAGTTGCTCAGGGTCTCATCCAACCTGGCCTTGATCACTTCCAGGGATGGAACATCCACCAGCTCTCTGACCACTATGCTTCTTCCTGCTCTGTCCCTTCTCAGGATGCCCCTTGCTGCTCCTCGAGCTTGCTTTCCCTGTTTATAAACAGAGATGCTGATCCTCCCCTGCAGGGTGAGATGCCTTGGCATTAAGACCAGAAAGACCGTTCTCATCCCGTTTGTCCTCCGGAGAAATCTCACCACTCTGTGTTTAGCCTTCCAGAGAAATCTCACCACTCTGTGTTTAGCCTTGTATATGAGGCAGGTGAAGTTTTCAGATCATTCTTCAAAGGTCTCAAGGGCAGAAGTTATCTTCCTCCTCGCCTAAGATGATTTATTTTGCTGATGATCATCCCACCAAAAAAACAAAACAAAACAAAACAAAAAAACACCAAAAAAACCAACCACAAAACATGACAAGTTTGTTTCATATTTTCATTTTAAATTTTCCACCTTCATTCATTTTCCTCCTTCTCCTTCCTACCATCAAATCTCATTTTGCACTTGTCTGCCAGCTGCGTTCAGACGCCTCTGACAAGAGCCTTCAAAGGAAAATCCTTCAGCTCCTCCTCCTCAAATACACCCTGTTTACAAATCAGTGGTGAACTTATTTATGTGGCAATGCAGAGCTGCAAACCCCGCTCAGGAGACAAAAAGCCACTCAAAATTCTTCCCACTTCTCCTATTATATCCACCAAGGTGTGTCCCACTGTCAGGGCTGAAATTCAGCAGCCACGAGGAGAAAAATTACACCCCACACCGTACTGGCTGTGCAAGCCCGAGAGATGTGAGGAATGTTGTGTGCATATAAACCACTTCTGGGCTCTGTGGATCAAACCCTGACATGGAGAAAGGCAGCTCTGAAGCACAAGGAGCCCAGCAGGTCCTGCGACTCTGAGGGACAGTCCTGGGGGTATTCCTAGTTTTTAGTTCACTCTTAGCTCTCATTCAAAGAGGAAAATAATGACAGGGCTCATCCCACCAGTCTTTAACTGGATCCAGGGCATGTGGCTGCATCCCATCCTTGGAACTCTCTACAGGAACGCTTTTGGGATATAAATCGAGGAGGTTCATCCACTCCACAGGCTGTAAAGGCAGCTGAGGATGATTAGCTCAAAGAGAGTTGCCCATCCTAGAGATGCTCTAAATTGAAAGCAAGTAGGTTTAGATTGGATTTTAGGAAGAAATTCTTTACTCTGAGGGTGGGGAGGCCCTGGCACGGGTTTTCCAGAGGAGCTGCGGCTGCCCCATCCCTGGAAGTGTCCAAGGCCAGGTTGGATGTGGCTTGGAGCAACCTGGGCAAGTGGAAGGGGTCCCTGCCCATGGCAGGGGAGTGTAACTGGGTGATCTTGATGGTCCCTTCCAACCCAAACCATTCAGTGAGTCCATGATTCCAACACCCAACCAGGGAAATTCCAGGCAGGTATTGGGTTTGCAGAGAAATCCCACGGTGGTGAAGCAGATGAAAACTGAAACAGCAGCATCTGCAGAGGGCACAGAGACACATCTCCAAGGCACAGCTGTCTTCACCCATCTCAAGGGGTTGTTGTCTCCAAGCCATGTTACGTGTCATGATTGCCAGTTGCTTCGGCGCTGATTAAAAAATACACGAAAGGAACTCCTGCGAGGGAAAGTTGTGCTGGCAGTTCTTCATTATGGGATGAGAAGTGATGGATCCTGTGTCATGCGTGATCCTGGAAATAATATCCAGCCTCTCCCATCTGTCTTCCACTCCCATGCACACCCTGATAACTGCCTTTTTTCTTTACAGCTGATGTGAAATTTGAGTTTCTTTGCAGGTCAGCAAAATCTTGTCTCGTGTTGGTAGGAAGGTAAATGCAACGTGCAATTTGGGACATCCATATTCTATAAATTAACTTATCCTGGAACAAGCACAGGGAAGGGCTGATCAGGTGATGGGGGAGCAGCAAAACCTGTTTTAGGAGAGGAGCCTCACTGTATTTCATTTCTTGAACCAAATTATGACCCAGAAAAATTTTGCTGGACTGTGTGAAAACTAGGGGAGGTGGTAAAAACTCTTCAACTAGCTGACAGGAAGGGCAGGACTGCCACCACAAGCACAAAAAAAAGAGAGATCAGAGGGTTTGTGAATAAATTTGGGCCTAAAATTAGGGAAAAAAGAGTCAAATCATCAGAACCAGAGGTCTAGAATTGGCTGTCAGAGGAGGAAGGATAAGAAACCAAGCTTAAATGGAGCTTGATGCCTTTATTTAAGAGATTGAATAGCAGAGATCTCATAATGGAGGACCAAGGCACCTCACCTGGTGCTGTGTTCCTAAAACCTCCCCACTTCACTCCATCTGCTGTTCCCACGTAAAAATGCCCAGTAAAGGAGCCAGAAACTCTGCAGCAGCAAAGCACAGCCTGGGTGAAGCCAGCCCAGAGCAGGGGCGAGACTTTGCACCGAGGCTTGGGAGGAAGGATCAGGTAGAAGCGTCTCACATCCCAGACAATTATCTGATTAATGCTCAGGGCCAGAGGGACTCAAAGGGAGGACTTCATAATTCCTACGTCACTAATCTCACCGTCATTTAACACCGACGAGAGGACGAATCCTTCTTTTTCCACCAGGGGGTCGGGCTGAAAAATGCAAGTGACAAACCCAGCAGCCATCAATTCACTTTATGAGTCAGCTTCTTTCTACCTGCGCCCTGGAATTCATGGTCCAGTCCAGCCCACAGTCCCCATTTCTGCTGCCCTTTTCTGCTTCCAGAGCAAATGTGCTCTCACTCCTCCCAGTCAAGCCTTTTCTCAGCATCCCAACATTTTAGGCACCCTCCTTGTCTTCCCTGCAACACAACAATGAGCTTTCCTGCCTATTGCTGGGTGTTAGAAGACAGTTCTCCTTCTTCTGACCTCTGCAGTGCCAGCTCGTTCATGCAGAGAAAGTGGATGCATATCCTATTATCCCTTAAAGTGTTTTATAGCTTATGTTAAGGCTTTGGGCTCTTCATAGTTCGTACCCAATTTTAGGATCACAACACCTCTAAGGAGAAAACGATGGGATGTTATCTGAAAATTACCCTAACCTCCAGGAGAAGATAGATAGAAAATATTTATTTATGCAATTTAAGCTAGGTGATTTTAAACAACAAGAAAAAAATGAATAGGGAAAAAAACTCCACAATATACAAAAACCCAAGCAAACCAACCACAAATATACCTAGAATTTAAATGATGTGAAAAATCATCTTTTTGTCTCAATGGTTTGACGAGCAAGAGGACAGACACTTCCTTGGCTTCCCACTTACTCCTTAGAGAAACCCATATCCATCTTTGGGGCTATTATGGAAAAGAACTTTTTAAAAAGGTGTGTAGTGATAGAACAAGGGGTAACAACTTCAAACGATGCGAGGGCAGCTTGAGATGGGATATTAGGAAGAAATGTTTCCCTGGGAGGCTGGTGAGGCCCTGGCACAGGTTGCCCAGAGAAGCTGTGGATGCCCCATCCCTGGAAGTGTCCAAGGCCAGTTTTGGATGGGGCTTGGAGCAACCTGGGATAGTGGAAGGTGTCCTACCCATGGCAGGGGGTGGAACTGGGTGATCTTTAAGATCTTCCAGCCCAAACCAGTCTGGGATTCCGTGACTGAAACTCAAACTTCCCTACAAACCAACACCTCTTTTATCTGTCATCTGAAGCAATAAGTCTACTTGCCTTTGTCTCACTTTGGGGCTGGTGGTATCTGCAGCTCAAGCACTCGGGCACTGCAGGAGTCACGTCTTGAATGATTCTTGTGCAAACGTGACACTGCACAGGCAGGACAAGCCCTGTAACAGCAACATGAGCCTGACCTGTGTGAGATCTGCAGGTATAATCCATATGAGGGATGGAGCAAGTGATGCCCCAGCCATGCAAAGAGTACCAGCACCTGTTTAACAGCAGTGAATGCGCTCCTGAGTCTAAGGGATGCATGTTAAGGTGCAATGGGCAATAAAAGGACTAAAACTTTCCTGAGCTCACACCCTGTCAGGAGTAATTTCAGCATCTGGTCGTTGTTCTTACAGGGCCTGTGCTGACCACTTGCTGCAGAAGATTAATTCCAACACTTTTTTGCTATTCATTTGCTACAGTCTGTACTTGTAGTCTGTTTGTTTAAGCCACCAGGCAAGTGAAGTTTATTTCCCTGGCCAGATGTATCTTCACCATGGATTAGACTTGGTTGCCTCCTGCCTGGGGTTGATACTCCTGTTTCAGGCTACGGAAGGCTGGATGGAGCTCTCAGCAACATGGCCGAGTGAAATGTGTCCCTGCCCATGGCCAGGAGGTAGAACAAGATGGGCTTCAAGGTCCCTTCCAACCCAAACCATTTTATGGTTCCACAGCTCAGTTCTTGTGACTCACACACAAGACTGACACCCCAGCAGAGTAGAGATGCAGCAGGAAGACAAATGTGTAGACTCCACTGCACCCATGAATTAACCCAGAGACCTTCTAAATCTATGCTCATAAGTGAAAGCCAACAAAATACCAATTTCTACCACTGGACACATGGAAATGACTACTTTGGGTCCCTTGGGCTTAGCGCTGACTGCCTGTAGGGCAGAGATAGCAAACCTTGGAAAGAGCAAGACAGAGGGGTCCACAGGAGTGTCAGGATCTTGAAAAGGGACACACCATACGTCTGGAACCAGGAATCTATGATGAGTCTAGCCAGAGTTTTTCATCCAACCAGAAGAAAACACAGCTCTTATCAGCCCAGTTACCACAGCACTAATACGGTCAGTCCAAGGTGGCACAGAAAAGTCTCAATAATACCCTTAAAACTGTTGTACAAGAAAATATTCTGGTATCTCTTCCTTCCTCTGATGGGATGTTTGCTTCATCACCATCCCTTGATACCTCTCAGAGCTGTTGGATGTGCTTCAGTTGCCACCACCCCGAGGTGTTCCCTGCAGGACTGTGATGCCCATGGTGGGGTTTCTTCCTCCTCACTCTTGGGTCCTCCCAGGGGTATCTCCACCCCATCCCCTGTGTCCCTCCTCCCTTGTCCCTGGTGCAGGTGGCAGAGCACCCCAGCTGGTGTCCTCAGCACTGAGCTTGTGATCCCAGGGACATCCAGCTCGGGGCAGAGCCAGCACAAAGCAGAGCTTTTTTGGATTATTTTTTTGGCTCAGAGAAACGACTATTTCCATGCTACATTTAGGATATAACCGAGCAGCATCATTTCCATGAGTTTTTAAGAGACTGAGAAGAACTGAGAATTGGAAATAGCTGCAGAGTAATGTGGTTCAGAGATAGGTTCCTGATGAATGGGATTTTCCTTGCTGAAATCAAATTGTGAAGTCAAGCATCAGAGAACTAAAATCCTCTTCTGTATTTTCCACTTTGTCATGGTTTGTTTTCTGATAGGAGTTACTAGTGTGACCAAAGGATTTACCATTTTTTTTGTTTTAACTTTGCTCTTCAGTGAACTCATTATATCACAAATTCCTTCTCATGCAAGTTCAGACTGTTTTACTTTTATGACTGTGCCATTAAAGAGGAAAAAAGAAAATCAGAAACCCCCACAACCCAGAACAGCTTTTAACTTTCCGTGAAAAGAAATAAAATCAGTTAGAGGAGCTGAAAGCATCATCCCCGTCTTCATCATCCTTCAGGAACTTGAGAACTGTATCTGAGCAATCTTCTTCTGCCATAATAGTTAATTTCTAATAACTGGGAAGCATCTTAAGACCCACTTGGGTTATACAGCCATCCATTTATTGGTGGCATTCCTCAGTGTTTTCATATATTCTGCAGTGAAAGCCATTAAGTCTCTTCTGTCATTCTGAAACCCTTTGCCAGATGAGGAAAAGGGAATTAAAAGTTGGTTATGTAACCTGCAGGACCAAATGACAGCTTATATATAGCATACTCTGCAATATATGAACCTAGCAATTAGTCTGGAGCTAATATTCCTCTTATTTGTCATTAATTTGTAGACAAAGTGGTTTCTCCCAAGGTTAACATTTTCATTATCATCTGCAAATGACGGAACACCACCAAAGTTCAGACCATTTGAATGGAGTGCACTCTTTACATTTTTAAATATTCCTAATACAGTTTTTATTGCTCTCTTGAAAATAATTAGGCAGAAAAATGGATTATTCCTCTTTCAATGAACAACTATTGGAAACATTTTGAAATTTCATGCTTTCAGGCACCAGTGGACACAGAGAGAAATATGCCCTTTCAACCAAGCCCTTAATTATCTTATCAATGGACAGAGGAACTAATACATTGTTGGCAATACACAAAACACTGTCCTCTAAATCTGCATGATTTTATCTACGGGCTAATCTTGAAAAAATAATTAACTGCCCCAATCCAGTGATCTTTACAAAGAGTTATGAATGATGCACCAAGGCACCTCTGTCGCTCCTCCAGAACAAAACAACTTTCAAGAGTTTTGTTTTTAGGAACCGCAATAGCACTATTTTTATGCTCTTTTACATTCCCCTGTTTTTCTGCACTTGCCAATCCACGTCAAGTAACTCGGAAACAATACCTGTGAACTTAAAAGAAGGATTTTTGCTTTCCCTATTGATCCCCTTCCATTCATTTGGAAAGAGCAGAGGATTCTGGCTGAGCGTGCTTTGTCTTGCTGATTGATAGAGGCTAATGCAGTCATGGGCATGGTCCATGGCAGGGATATAATTCAATTAACTAATGAAAAACATGTATGTCCTCCTCAGATTCAACGTGAGGCCGTGGTGACTTGGTTTGATTCAGACCCTGCTTGTGCTGGCCCGGTGATTTCTAGAAAATGTGCCACATCTGGAGAAGATTTACTGCGTGCCAAACACGTGAGATGAAGTTTTCTTTGGAGACCAAGGGGGTTGAATATCCGAGGCTTCCCCCACTGCCCTTCCAGCAGACTGGATCTGCTCTGGAAAGCACAGCTTTAGGCATTTTGGTGGGAAAAATCATTCACGTTTGCAGTTGGTGGGAGAGAGTCAGACTCCTGCCCAAGAAAAAAGATGGGAAACAACCAATTAGGCTTTATTTAAGAGATGGACAGACCCAAGCTGAGGACTCTGGTGATCAGCCAGACCAAGAGCATTCCTACATGTCCAGTTACCATGGAGACAGACGCATTTTTATGAAGCTCTTCCCAAAAAGTCACCCCAATTAGATCTGCCTTCATGCATCACATATGCTTGAACTGCTCCCTGAGGTTCCTTAAGTGGTTGTGACTGATTCATTCTCCTTGCTGACATCCAAAGAAATAACCTTTACATCCCAGTTCCTGGCCAGGGTTTCATTCTGGTTTCATCTCTCCGTGGTTTTGCCGTAGCCAAAAATGGGTCACTGGCTGCTGTGCCCCGCAGTTAAAAAACTCCAATTCAGAATTCCCACCAGGGAACACCCGAGGAGGGATGTCTGTCAGGAAGCATGGCAAAGAGCAAAGTTTGGAGGCAGGAGTGCAGGGAGGAGGAGCAGGGTGTCTGTCTCGTGCTGTCAGACAACTACAGAGATTGTTCTTAACGAGAACACTGAGGTCTCACAACACGACGCTGCTCAGCAAGGCAGAGGGAGCATCAAACAGTTTGTCTGGATCAGGGCCTGGGACAGGTCAGCTTTTTGCTTTCCCTTTTTTATTCTGAGTTGTTCAGTGCAGCCCCGACAGCATGAAGGTTGGGCATCTCTCATCAACATGGCAAAAATGCTCAAAAATTATCTCCCAGGGCATCCATCGCCTGCAGACAAAATCTTCTAAGACTGGTAGATCCTACCATGATTTCACATGAACAAAAATGAGGACCAATGAGGACAAATGAGGACAAATGACCCTTTGGAGACTTGGATGGGCATTGTTTGACTGAATGTAGACGCCTGTGTGATAGATGTACACATGTGAGTCGGCTGTCTGGGCTGATTTTTGTAGCCTTTAGGGAGATCCTGACACTCCCAGAGCACGATTCCTCTCACCCAAATGCAGAGTCAGGATTTTACTCCACTGTTTTTACTCCACTCCCATGGGAGCATCTCCGACTCCAGCCCCCGGTGGGACCAGCCCCAGACTCACCGGTTGGTGCCGACTGTAATAGTCATGTTGGGAGATTCTAATGACACTGACTGATTCAGCTTTGAACAGAAACGCTGTTTTTGGTGATTAATCTTCGGTGAATTGTTGCAAAATTCAGGGGGGTGGATAAAAAGAACATTTTGGAAGGCGGAAAGTGCATTATGTTAATTAGCTGCAATCATAAGGGGAGGAGAATGCTGCTCCAAGAGCTGCACTCCTCTGATTTACAAGGATTTCAGTTGATTTTGCTGACACTGATTTTGGACTCGACGATCTTAAAGGTCCTTTTTAACCTAAATGAGTCTGAGTTTTAAAGATGAAATTACTACTAAAAACTCACTTTAAAGTGTGAGATGTTTGCATAACTGTATTATAACTGGTTGTGAAGAGGACAATGGGAACTCTTCGGGTGGTTAAAGCACTTTTCCCCATACAGTTGGTGAGGATTTGGAAGCTGAATGACACAGGATTACATCACTGACCTCTACGAAATAACACTCGAACAAATTCTTTGGACTGTCCAACCTATAGGTCTGTGGTCACATTTGGAATTTCCAGGTGCAAAGACACAAAGAATCTGGAGGTTGTTGTGGGGTTTTTTTACCTCTCTTTAGACTGATACTACTTTTAATGCTTTACTAACCACCAGAACAAAACCTCAGATTTTGTAATGGTGATTCTGAAATCAGAGGGGATTCTGTTCTTCACAGGAAGCTCTTGACAGGGATACACGGTCAGTCCTTGTGTTAAGTCGAGGCCAGAAAACGTCCCGTGTGTTGTTTAAACCACCCAGGCCGTAGGGAAGACTCTGAGCCTTGAATTCATGAACCCCAGTAACTTCCCCAGGAAAGGAAAAGTCCTCTCTCTTATTAAATCATTCCCTGGGAAGACACAACCACACAAAGCATCCTTGGAGGGTGAGAACACGGCATCGCTTCAGAGGGTTCCAGATAAAAATTAATTAGCAAAACTTACTGTGTAAATTCAGCAATATGCAAATGAAAGCAAA
This sequence comes from Grallaria varia, assembly GCA_013396735.1. Taxonomy (NCBI): domain Eukaryota; kingdom Metazoa; phylum Chordata; class Aves; order Passeriformes; family Formicariidae; genus Grallaria; species Grallaria varia. The sequence continues at coordinate 823,607 of VWZG01008519.1, forward strand.
TCCGAAGGCACATGTGCGGGATGAGCTGATGCTAAATTAATGTTATATTATGCATAAAAAAAGTATAAATAGTTTACCTGTTTCATGAAATATTAAAAGATTTGTGATGTAATTGGGTATAATAATGATACCATTAAATATACATACATCGATAAAAAATATTTTGCATAATTTATAGCTTCTATGGATTCTCCATTTACAGTTTATACATTTAAAAGAAGTTTCTTACATTTTTAATTAAAGTTTAACAGTTTGTATGCTGCTGTAGTCCCTAATATTCTCAATAACAGTGAAATACGTTGTTAGAAAAGAAGTGAATTGGAGGGGGTGACTGGTATTGAATATTGTTTCATGCTGTTGAACAAGAACTAGCAATATGTGGGTTACGGGCAGCATTTTTCCCACAGTTTGTTCAAATCCAGACCCTTTTCCATAGGTGGCAGCTGTCGATCTGTGGATGCTCCAGGGACAGCAGTTACAAGGTAGGTGTGTGTGTGTGTCTGTGTGTGTGT